>JAQQZY010000023.1:37590870-37601294 GCA_030068375.1 Ostorhinchus rueppellii | reverse complement strand
GTTTGTTAGTTAGTGAGTTAGTTAGCTAGCAGATATCACAATTTGACCAAAAATATAATTTAGGCAATTATCCTATGAAATAGGGCTGCACAATTTTGGCCAAAAATAAAATCCCAATTTTTTAGTCTAAAAACTCGATTTTCGATTTTTTGGGTAAAACTACAAAAGATGACAGAAGTTGGCACGTCGTTTTTGTGTGCAGTCGCAACGCACAGCTCCCACTCTGTGTGAGGATGTTTGAGGTGCTGAAATAAGTTGATTTTGCTGCTGGCTTTGACAGATACTGTCTTCAGGCAGAGTTTGCGGCGAGGAATAATTTGGTCTTCATCAGAAATTCCAAAGCCATACCAATTGCACACAATCGACTTGTTCTTCCTATTTTTAGCCACAAATTTCCCACTCTCCTTACTTGTACTAATATGTGGAGACCAAAGATGGTGGAGACCGCTCTCACAGTTAGGAGGAGGAGCATATGGTAGCCAAGAGATGCACGGGCTGGAGAAAGGAAAGAGATGAAATTCAATTTCGATGATTACCCTTTTTCAAACATGTTTCTAATTAAATAATCCGATTTTGATTTAAAATCAGTTAATCGCGCAGCCATACTATGAGGCTAATGAAATGGTGCTTGTTTTGGCGCTGTCTAACGACATCATATCCTATTTTGAGTAACTGAGTAAATCTACAGCCACTGGGGGTTGGTATGAATGTGCTGGCTTTACTTTGGCGGGGGTATCGAAGCCTTCCACTTCATAAAGTCTGCAGTTTCACCCATGGCTCTTCTAAAATTTTCCCTTCTAGCGCTATAAACTCAAGATGATGATAGAGAGAATGCTAAATCAAACCTTCAAAACCCTAATATGTGACGTCCCTGTATCTATATGTGCTTGTTTTACTCATTCTACCATTGTAACAGTGAGAGTAAAGTCGAAGAGTCAATATATGTAACATCGCACAAAAATAAAGTGAGCTATCACTCTGATTGCTTAGAACTTCTTTCCAGAGGACTGTATTACACCAGTTTTAATTGCATTTTTTACAGGCCTTGAAAAGTTACTACCATGAGAAGGAACTGCTGGTACAAGGACAAAATAGGTTATGCAGCTTTTCAATCGCAGCACCAAAGAAGCCGCTATTGAGAATTCAATGGGAGTGGGATCTGCAATTACCTTTTGTGTCTGTCTGATTAATACTTTTTTCAGACAGAAAGCAGAATGAATGTCGCTACCATGTTTCGCTGATGTTTGTAGCTGTCTGTGCGAGTCCACTGATTAGGCTCTTCAGCAAAAGAGAAGAAAAACACCAAATCAAATACATCATCCTTTCAAGAAACACAAACCCAGAAGCACCGCATAAAGTCTTCCTGCCAGTTGGTATATTATTGTTAAGATAAGATATGACTTTATTTATCCCATTGTGGGGAAATTTCACAGTTAACACCAGCAACATAAAACAAGCAAGAGCAGAGAAAGGACAAGTAGAAAAACAACAAATCACTGAAGAAAAATAATGTCCAATGTAAATAAATGCATGTACTGTATATAAATATTTAAATACATTTACTGGGAACTGTTAAAGAACTGACTAACCCCTTTGCATGCTGTAACTTCTAAAACAAAACACTATTAATGGAGTTCACTAATGATGGACGTAGCATTAGCATTGTAAACAAGTGTAGCAGTTAAGATGATGTTAAAAAAAACCAGCCTGTTAGAGATCAACGTGTGCTGCAGATGCTCATTATCGTACACCAGCTACATGACATGCTGCTTTCAAGTGCAGCGAGCCCTTTGAGACAGACAGATAACTTCAGTGACAGCGTAATCAGGGTGTCTGCAGGTTTGAGGAAGCCGAATTTATGACATTTTAAGGAAATTCTTCAGGCATCTTTGGTCAAATTTCAGACCTTACATTCACATAAATAACGGTCCAACAGGCCTCATACTTAATGTCTCGAACCAGTGTTAACTACATTTCAATCCAGCTAATGTTCCATTTCCATTTCTCTATGACTAATATTTCTGTGGCTTCACGTTCAACCTCCTAAAGCTCATACCGGAGCCTTTCACACTGCCACAATCTTTTCATGAAAGGAGGTGAAGATATTCTATTCCAACTTTACGGGCAACAGTGTGTTATGGAGAACATGTTACTGGTGTAAAACAGGTATGATTCCCTCTTCCTGACCTTCATTCATTTAAAATGTGAATTGTGGTTCTTAACTTATATACTCTGACTCAGGGGTCTCAAACATATGGTCCGTGGGCCAAAACTACACCTTGTATTCTTAAGTTTCTCGGACAAAAAGCGTCACATTCGTCTTATCTGTGATTGGTTTACGCTGTGCCGAATAGTCCCGCCTTCATATTTGGATTCAACCCTCGTGATTCCAGATGGATTTCTCATTGAGAATAGAATAGAATAGATAGAATAGAATCTTTATTTTATCAGTAGCAGTTGATTACCACACACCAAAATGTGTCTTCTGCCTTTTACCCATCCCTAGATCATCACGCATCACACACACTGCATGCTAAGAACGGTGAGCTTTCCGTATTAGGCGTCTGGGAAGCAAATTGGGGGGGGGGTGTTAAGTCCCTTGCTCAAGGGCACATCAGCCAACAACTTTCCGTCAGTCCAGGGAATCGAACCAGCGACCCTTCAGTCACAAGCCAATTCTCCAGCCGACTCTTCAGCCATCTCGGCCATGGCTGAGGGACAGGATGGAATCTGTAATTCAATCCTAATTTTTGAATCAAACAACAGTTGTAAAGAGATTTGCGGACTTGGAACTGACTTTGGCTCGCGAGAAAAAGGAAGTCATGTGTATGAGGCATTGCGAAACACCCGCCCCCAAGGCTTGTGATTGGTTCGAGCAGTTCCAGCCCATTTCCAACAGTTTATTGACTACAGTGAGAAAATGGGATGGCTGACCCTCGAACTAAAATGAGATTCAACCCCTGCTCTAACTATTCCTACTGGGGTAAAACTTCACATGTGAGTAGAGTACAAAGTCCACTCTGAGAAGTTCTGTCCAAACTAGTCCACGACTGAACTCAGGCTCAGCTGGTACAACCCAGCGCTAGGCATCTGGTTCTCTGAGGACTGCTGAGATCACTACATAGATGTAGTGTTTCTGTGCGCTTCAGCATGATGCTAACGCAAAGTGGCATGGGAAGCTTGGATGGCCCATGGGTCTGAAATTCTATCACATGGGCCAGGTCACTCGAGGACCCGGGTAAGTGGGCTGTCATGGTAGATCGGTTCCAACTGCATTCCAGGCTTTGGAAATGTCGCATTACTGTAGTGCACATAACAGCACAGTCTTACTCATCCATATACATGTCACCAGCATTTGTTATTTCATTACTTTTTAAAGAGGCCTCATTAATTAAAGAGCTCTTACTATGCACATGCAGATTAGTGACTTCGGCGTTATCATTTTGAACTATGAATGCTGCAAGATCTGGATGATGCCACCACTGACCAATGCTTTACTAATGAGAACTAATTGCACCCTAGGGTATCATGACCCTGTTCAGGAACTTGAAAGCATCGCAGTATATGGTTCACTCAGTAATAGTACAAATTGGACTCCGGTTTCCACGTAACTCCGCATGAACCTTGGGTCTATCATAATTAGACATGGCCTTTGGAAGAGTCCTTTAAGTCACAGTAAAGTGACTTTCCGTGCCCTACATTATTTCCCAAAATAATTCAAAGCCTCTGTCTGTTTTTGCTAATCAGCACTGTTTCAAGGAAAAACACGAGTCTGGAGCATCTAGAAAGTCTTAACAACAACCAGTGTCTGCCTGAGGAACAGAAATAATGTAGACGTATTTGAGGATGCAGACGGCCTACTACGTGACTGTACAGCGAAAGAGTCAATCAAAAGAGTGGGTCAATCAGTGCATTCCAAGGAGATAATCAGGCTGTGAATCCATCTTCGAGGAACTCCAGGACCTCCTAATCTGCATGCTATCTTTGTAACGCAACCTCAGAGAAAAGCTTTGACACCATGAATGTCAAATATTTTTCGGGCCGGTAGCTTTCTTTTGACACTGATTTATTATTTGTTTTTGTTGAAGCATTTTGCGCATTACCATTAGATTTCTGATTGATTAGTCAATCAGCCGAAGGATGGTAAAACCGGTATCTAACGCTGCTGAATGGTGTTCAGCATCAGTGAGCATCTGATCTGCCATGATTGATTAATGGGCTGATTGTTTAAATGATTAATTGCTTCTTTTATAAAACAGACTGCAAAAGGAAGTCACTGGAGCTGCAAAACATGTTTCCATGCAGATGATCTTATTTGTACTTTCAATTTGTGGAAAAAAAAGGGAAGCGATGAAAACTTAGGGATGAAAAATCTTGAAATATTCAAAAAAAATTTGAAAACTTGGCAATGATGGAAAAGGTAAATTTGAAAAATAATGGAAAGACATTTAGAAAAAATGTTTAAATGTGTGGAGCTACAAAGAGATTGTAAAAAAATAATACAAAAATGTTTCTGTATTGTTTTTGTTGTTTATTGTATAAATAGTTCTGTATAGTATTGATATTCCGAACTCTGGTACCAAAACACACTTAGAACTGAAACCACCAATGAATCAACACTTTGTATGCACTGATTCACTCACTGAATAAGTTATGTGGCTCTTTGCATCAACACATCTGTATTATGGTATCATCAAGTTTTCTTCTTCAAACTAAAACTCACAGGCAGTTATTTTAACAGTTATTCAAAATAACAGTATACTATAGCCTTCATGTGCCATGTCAGCTGATAGTTTACATTATAGCTCTGTTAGCTAAGCTCTGTTTTTTTCCACTCTGGGACTCGGTCTCAAAAAGCTACAGTTTCAGTGACTGAAAACATCAGTTTCCTGTGGACAAATGGCCTATACGATACAAAATCTTTGCGGATATGACCAAAACTGTTTTCGTATGGACAGGGCCTGAGTCTGAACCATAGATCAACAAACAGCAACTTAGCAAAGATAACAACATCACATAAACACTAAAAATACTTCACACTGAAAGCGTTTTAAAAATCCCTTTAGAAAAAAACATTTCCCTGCAGGAGGCACCAACACAGAGAAAAATTTCCATTTCAAAATATCCACATGAATGTGTGTCACAAGAGCCCAAAGTACAGTCAGTATTATCCTGCTGATGTCCAGTCCCCTACATTTTAACTAAGTAGGTCAACTAAAAATAATTAAAGGATTAACTAGTTGTCACAGTTAATCCTTTAAGGTTAATGGCTAACTTGTGGCTTGAATACACAGTATTAAAGGTTCTCTGTGCAACATTTGTGTGTACTACTTGCTTATATGAAGTGTGTGTTAGGAGTCTTTTTGTGCAGGGAGGTGGTTATCCATTGACTGGAACCGGCTGCTTTTCTTTGCGAACGGTGTCATTGTTGCACACTATAGAAGCAGAAAAGAAACAGAAAAACCTGATAGTGATCCTACTAAGCCTTCAATAATGTCATGTAGTGTATTGTTCTTTATCCTTGGTTACACTTCAGTTCTTAGCTGATCTAAGAACAACAATTTCCAGATGGCTTTTCCTCATATATTTTAACTGAATTATTTGTTATGCATATATAACAACTTTTACTTTAAATACTGGATTTGAGAAGAACAGATAAAAGAATATGACATGTAGCCCAAAGAAGAATTACGGAGAGAGAGAGAGGAGGGGCATTATATTTGTCTAGGGCATCCAACTACCATATGCCTGATGTGTATAAATATTCCATTATCATCATTTAAATGAATTACAATTAACCTGGATTTGATCATCAAATGCATTATGTATCTTTCAGCCTTAACGGTTCTTGCTAACCCTTCATCCTCTGCTCGCTTTCCCAAGACAACTGCCCTGAGGTAAGAGATGAACAGCATGAGTCCTGGATAATAAGGTGCTCTCCTCATTAAAGAAAACCCTGACCAACCCTCCCCACCGCCTGCACTGTATGCCTACCAACATCCTCCTCCTCTTCCTCCTCCTCCCTGTCTTCCCTTCAGGGAATCAGTGTCTCCGATGTAGAGGCGGAAAGCTGTGACTGGGTGATATCCAGTGAATGTGTATTTCTTCCTCTGTATCGTCTTGATTTTTTTTTTTTCAATCTCACTGTTGCATCATGTAATGAGATCAGGATCCGACTGCAACATATATTTAACCCCTCTAAAAACAAGGTAGATAACACGTCTGTATCCTGCAAGGTTGTGCTGCATGTCAAATAACCACAACGAATAAACAGAGAGCGTCGGTGGGGGAATTGGAGCAGCAGTTACTGTGCATAAATATGCAGACCGGTCCATAGATAGCTCCGCTGGGTGTTAATGAGCTCTATGATTCATGTACAGAAATACACCAGCTCGCTCTGGCTTCTTAATTACAACGGGAACGCGTACGCAAATGACTCCACGGTCACTTATGAAGAACAACAAAAAAAACAACAACGCATTGAAGAGTAAGGAAGTGTCTGTTTGCCTATAAGTAAAATGAAACTGTTGTGTGAAATGTTGATCGAGGTAATATTTTATAGAACTTGACCACATTTGTTAAAGCAAGTAATTGTTTGGTTGTGTTCAGTTTCATAAAGGCAGGCAAATAATTCAATAACAGACTGTCACCTTTTATAAACGGGTTAAAACACGGTATTTGAAATCTCTCTGACGGGACATTTTAGAGAAAATTTGACAGATTAGTGTTGCTAAATGAGCCACAATTTTACTTTTAAATGAATTTTTGCTCTAGTTGGACCATAAGGGATTATCCAAAACAAGGACCTGCTGTATATTGAAATAAATGTTGGAATGGCAATCAATTAAAGTTCGCTCTCTGACGGGACATGACTGTGTTTTGACCCAAACAGAGATCAATCCTTTGGTTACAATTTGTAGCTCGCTTCAACATCAAATGACAGTCTTCAGATGGTGTGATCATTTTCCACTGCTTCTCCTTGAAAGCCACGAAGTTTCCATTACAAATAGGGATGGGGATCGAGAACAGGTTCCCCGTAGCTCAGTTCCTTGGAATTGTTTGCTTGCTTAATGATTCTGTTCATCAATTCTGCCTTCATTGCACATGCATGATGACGTCACATGCACGCTGCATTGTTTTGGTTTAGAACGTAGCCAACATGGCATCAAGGCAGAAACGCTCCAAAGTAGAGCTATATTTCACATGAAACAATCACACCAGGTCGACTTGTAACACTTGCAAAACTTCTATTTCTTCAGGGGGGGATATCCCTCCAATATGCTCAAACATTTGTTCACACAGCATGCACTTCATTTGCAGGAATCTCACATGTTTGATACACTACTTAGCAACGCTTGTGAATCTAGTGGCAGAACAAACACCAGGGTGTCATCCAGGCACTGTATAAGAACAAAAAAGAAAGTTACTACCTCACAGAAATCGAAAAAACAACCAAAACCACCCGTTTTGGGGTTTTTGTTTTTTTTTCCTGTGACTGGACGTTGTCATTTTCAAGGAAAGAGCACTACTGTCATCAAGGTCACAAATATTCTAACAAACAATCTTCCAGTTCGTACAAAATCTGTCTGTATTGTAGATATGCGCCCTCTACGAATGTCTACAAACTGCAGATTTTGTACAAACTGTCCATTTTTCCATTTCTGTCATGTAACTTTCTTTTTGTTATTAGAAAGAGAAAAACAAAATCAATCTGTTTGGTTTTTTTAAATTTGGTTTATCTATTTTGTCACTGAAAAATAAAAACTAAAAATCAATTTTAATTCTATTTTAAAAACAAAAATCAAGTAACAACTGGTTTTTCTTTTGTTTCTGAAAAGAAAATCCAATTACCAAAAGATTCACTGACCAATACCACATAGAACCCCTTCAACATTCGATCAAAAGCCACATAATCCTGCAAATGCGAATGGTAAAAGTGGCTTTTGTTTTAACAAAATTATGATGCTGACAACGTCATAACATCATCTGCCACTGCTTTAAATGACTCATGCAGGTTTTTGTCGGGAAAATAAAGATACGATCTCAAAGGGGATAATGACAACACATTAAAAATATCAAAGCAAATGCGAGATGAGAATATTTATCACCCAGATAACATATCCAAACACAGATTACACTTTTAGTAGAAGGTGTAAACGGGGTCTCTATTACGTCCTTCTTAGTGAATATTAACATATGTAAATCCAGACTAAAATATAGGAATGATCTGGAATGAGTCACAGTGTTCGTGGCAGGATAGAGCATCCTAACATTTGTTTACACATCTTTTTATCTGTGAAGTAATTTACACAGCTTTTTGTATCCCTATGAATGAATAATACAAAAGGTGTGGATTCACAGTGAGAGGTCTGACTGTTTCAGAGTCAGTGTGACTCCTGCAGCTTGGCATGGCACTGGTGCAATTATTTGTCAAGTTTACAACAACATGAAGCTACTGAAAATACTGGTTCTTGAAGCGAGGTTATCATTCACATAACACATTGAACCAAACCATGGGGATAATGTTGAAATATTGAACTGCAGTGATGAGTTTGATGCAATCGAGTCTCCAAAATATACAATTTTTTCAATGTTTCACAAAAAGCAAAAGAAAACCTGTATTTTTTTGGTTATGCAGGCCATGCCATTATTCCCAGCTGCCTGTTCTGACTCATTTCTTTTTATTCCCTTAATATTTTTAGAAAGACAATTTCCGCTCTGTACAAGGACATCACATATATTATGCAGGATGCAGTGGAATAGCCCTGTGTCTTTCACCTTTTTATCTTTGCACCCTGTTTGATTATCCTTTCACTTTATTCTATTTCTAGATAATCTAATTTTTTCCTCATTTTGGGATGATGGCGTCTATGTAAAAATGTCAAAAAGAGAAGGAAATGCACTGGATTGAAGACTGAAGGTTCCTAGGAGGTCGATAACTACTGTCCAGTTTTTTGTAGCATCTCATTTTTTTAAAATTTTTTTGTCACAAGCCATTTTCAGAACAGTATTTTTTTTTTTTTTTTTTTTTTTTAACAATAAACTTCAAGCAAAAGCACCTGTTGGCCCCAGGTGACAAGATTTCAATTGGTACCAAGTGCCTCTTCACTATATCTATCAATATTATATAAATATAATTTGATTTTGTAACTGGTGGTGGATGAAGTGCTGACATCTTAAGTGTAAAAATCCTCCACTACCAGTAAAAGCTCTGTTCTTCAAATAAAAATATACAACTCTTGTCAGCTACATGTACATATAACCATTATGTCGGAAAATGAGCCATATGAGTGTTTTATGACAATATGTGCTATATATTGATTTATTTTACCATTGAATTAACCTGTATTTTACATTTCACTGCTGTATAGCTTCAAGGTTGAGGCCATTTTAATTCATTTATGTACTGTTAAATAGTTGAAAGGTCTAATGTGGAAACTTAAGAGAGATTTATACATGTTGAAATGGGATATAATATTCATGTTTTCATTCATAATCGCACAAAAGGAGAACCGGTGTGTTTCTGCCACCTTAGAATGAGCCGTTAATATCTACAGATTGAATAAGTCACTATTCATGGACTCTAGTAGTTCTTTTTTCTCTATTATAGTAAGTGTCCTCCAGTGTTAAAGCACCATCATCTCGTACTGTTTGTGTGAGTCCAGAGCACTTTTAATATGCCCTTAAGGCTGCAGTGCTTCAGTTTTTTTTTTTAGTGTCAATAGGGGAAAAACCTCTAGAATTACGTTGTAGAATATTATATTTAGAGGATAAAGCGGGTATAGAAGATGAATGAATGAATGGATGAATATTATATTCCACATGAGCACAGGTTTGACCCTCTCGTCCTCATGTAAATGAGAAAAAAACGGAGATTGTGTAAAAAGTGTAGATTGACAAAGAAGGTGTGAATTTCCAAACTGTGGAGTTTGTTTTTTTTTTCCTCCCGCTTTTGGCTCCTGCAGTTTTAACTTAAAAGCTAAAAACATCATCCTATTATTTATTCATCAGAGGAATCGAACAGATTGGGTCATTAAAATGAATCGCAGCGCTGTCAAATCATTTCTGCTCGGCGATCATTCCTTTTACATGGACAGTTTATCAGTGTAATTACAGTAATTCACAGACAGTGTTGTAATAACGCACTAAAGCTGCTTATTTTGTCTGTTCGAGATACTTTAGAGCAAGGCTGTCGAACTCATTTTAGTTCAGGGGACACATTCAACTAAATTTGATCTGAAGTGGGCCAAACTAGTAAAACAATACCTTAATAATTTATAAATAATGTCAACTCCAAACTTTTCTCAATGTCTTAGGGTGAAAAAAGTAAATTTACATTATGAACTGAAAAAATTCTATCTATCTATCTATCTATCTATCTATCTATCTATCTATCTATCTATCTATCTATCTATCTATCTATC
>JAQQZY010000023.1:37522064-37545484 GCA_030068375.1 Ostorhinchus rueppellii | reverse complement strand
GGAGGGGAGGGAGTGTATATTTTCAAAATCTCACTTGTGTTGAATTGCCGGAACCGTTTTTTCCAAGATCTCCCACCTTTAATTTAACATATAATGAGCATCTCTATTAACAGTACTATGACAATTTAAGTTATACTGGGAAATGGACAAGAAAACAACAAATATTGCATTGATTTGGTTAAAAATAGAGTATAAACTGTATATACTTAGGTGGAAGAGGACAATCCCAGCTCCATAGAGTAAAAGTCCTGCTATGTATTTGTTCCAACCATTCACTGAACCAGCCCATTTTGATGAGTATAACTCCTCCAGGTAGATGAAGGGATAATTAGTGGAATCACCTGTGAACAGGTAGAACCAATACATGGCAGGATTTTTACTCTATGGAGCTGGGATGGTCCACCTCTGTACTTAGGTCCATAAATTAAAGACTTTTAATATAAAAACACCAGGCTCAGAAGGCAGAGTGGCTTGTCCATTAACCAAAGGGTTGATGGTTCAAATCCCACTCTGTCCTAGTCAGTCTGTTGTGTCCTTGGGCAATACTCTTCACCCTCCTTGCCTCCAGTGCCACTCAAACGGGTGCATGAATGTGTATGAATGTTCGATGGGTGTTGGGGGGGCTGTAGGTGCAAATTGGCAGCCATGCTTCTGACAGTCTGCCCCAGGGCAGCTGTGGATACAAATGTAGTTTACCACCATCAGAGGGAGAATGTGAGAGTGAAGGAATAATGGATCAATAATGTAAAGCACTTTGGGTGTCTAGAAAAGCACGGTAGAATCTAATCTATTATTACCATTATTATTATTATTATTATTATTATTATTATTATTATTATTATTATTATTATTATTATTAATAATAATAATAAAAGTGTATTCAAGCTACATGACTGGAGTCAAGAATTTGATCTTAGACTTGGATTTGATATTAGTCAATTATTCTATTCCGTCCATTGTGTTTCATCCTACGTTTGGAAAAAAACATAGACCCCTACTACTGACTGCTGTTTAACAGTACAGAAAAATTTCGGTTCGGTACGTTTTCTGTACAGTGAGGGAGACCAGTGAAGAGGGGGAGTATGGGGGGAGAAACAAAAACTGAAAGTGAGATTTAACACACTTTGAACGTCCGACCCAGCTGTGCCTCTGTTATACTCACTGTTGTCCCCCCTTATCTCACCCCCACCCTGTTTCCTGAGTGTTTGCGTTCTTCACATAGGCTTTATATATTTATGCGGTACACCTGCATATTGTATCGAAGGCCCCAAACTGAAACAGATCAGTACAAACAAGTGCACCATTACACCCCTATTCAGTAGCAAAAGTTTTGGGTTTTTTTTGTTTTTTTTATCTTGTTTTAATTATGCCATCAGCAACACAGGATTTTTGTCTACTGAAGAAATCATTTTATGAGTTAAGAAATTTGCAGTTGTTATCAAGACAGTAAAAACACCTTGCTTTGCAACTGCTGAGTGGACTGCATCTCATCACAAGTAACACACATAACAGCTGTTTCCTGAAAGTGTTTCACCCCATGCTTTGACAGTGAAAATATTAAAAGAGGTGACAAGTACGCAGTTTGATCACATTTAAGCTGCAAAAACACCCGCAGTATCTCTGAACAGTATGTGGGGAGGGACAGTTACAACCATATCACCTTCAAGACTCTGAAATGTTTAGTCTTTGTATTTACATATTAGTGGTGGTGCAGTGGCTAGCACAATCACCACACACAAGAACATCCTGGGTTCTGCAAGTGCCTGTTTGGGTGCTCTCTGGGTACTCCGGCTCCCTTCCACAGTCCAAAGTCATGCATCGAGGTAGGATAACTGGTCAACATAAATCACCCATAGTCAATGGTTGTGTGTCTCTATATGTCAGCACTGTGATGAACTGGTGACACATCCACGGTAAACCCCACTTTCAACCATGGCTAGCCAGAATAAACTGGGGCCCCCCATGACCCTTGCAGGGATTAAGCGGTTCAGAAAATGGATGGATGGATTTACATATTTTCACAGTCTGATAGTTCAAGAATTTTACAATAAACTGTGGCTTTCTTGACTTGTGAAATTGTGTTTTAAATTGACAAACATATTTGTAAATGATGCATAATTCAAAGGTATGTGTGATTCCAAAATTCGTCTTCTCTCTCTCCACTGACTGTAATAAAAGTTTTTCTTCCAAAATAAGGCCCAATAGGACACAACCAGGGGGAAGGGGGGGCTTGATAAAGGTTTAGCCAAGGTTTAAGCGCTAGCATTAGCGCTGACTAACTTTGTCAACACAAAGACATTGAACACTATGTAAATACAATCTCTGCAGATGAGATCTCAAATACTAATTGTGTTTTCAACAGCTGTGTTTTAGTGTTTCGTCAAATATCGGCTACTCATCCCTGATGGATTGTCAGCGCTGCAGTTAGCCTAAAGTCGCAGATGTGACTAAAACTAATGATGTTACCATGGTTACGTGGTATTTACACACTGTTCTTACACACAGAGAAGAGGAAAAAGTCGAGTGCATGAAGTATTTGAGTCACAAAGGCATACAGACTAGACAGAGAAACAACAGATTTAAGTATGAAACATTTAGACTGAAAAATGCAGATTGAGATATTCTATGTCAGACGTTTAAGACGATGTTAGATTTGCGACTAGTTCAGGATTCAGGACATTTATGTTTTGGACTTGCTGGTCTTGACCCGAGGCTGATAAACCGTGACGCTGTCCCACCTCTGGGAAATATGATAATAAGACTAGAGCCACTGTGCGCATAAAACACACAGAGCATAATTAAAGCACTCAATGGACTAAGACAATAGGAATATGTTAATGATTTCTGGTTAAGAGTCTATCTGCTATGGCTGCCTGCCTTCCTGTTTCCACGGCAGCACGAAGCAGCAGAGGTGCATAACAGCACAGCAGCCTGTTTTCACATTCATAGAAATCCTGGCCATTAATTCCCAAGAATGGAGGTGAGTTCCACTGCTGATGAAATATATGAGAGGAGCAGAGGCAATTTCTATCTTTAAGCCAACAGACACCCCCTTCACTTCATTCTGTCCTGGCTGGCTGGCTGGGGTGGAGTGTTGAGGTGCATCGAGGTGATGGAGAGAGTGGGCTGATTTTTTTTCCCTTTTTTTCTCCCTTGTAAAGCCCCTGCATCTCAATCAGACTGTGAAAACATTGCTGAGACTGTGAGGGAGGATGGTTGGTAAGATGGCTATACAGTGCAAAAACAGCCCCAGTAGAAAGAAGACAAATATTATTTAACGTAACTAGCAAAGCAGAAAAATGTGCTGAGCAAATTTTTGCTTGGGTAGAATAAAAGTCAAGGCACTGACAGATGGGGTTGTAATGTTTTCATGGTGTTATGATTAATTGCAATTTTAAACGTCATGGTTAATTAATTGTCAAGGCTACCAAAAACCGTCTCATCAAGTATAGTAGATTAAGAATGGAACCAAAGACACGGCAATATGCACTTTCAAAGAACAAAAGCGTTACACAAGTGCGGCATTCAACATTCCACCAGTGGAAATGACAGAGAAGGAACAAGCTGACCATCTGTCTCACAAGGCATACATATTTCTAAATTGTCTTGGCCATAAATATATTTTTGATGCGGTCTCACTTTCATTTCCATAGAGTTTGCACTCACTACCACCATCTACGCAGCTTCAGGCTACCATTGCGCAACCCATTCACAACAATGTGGCTGCATAGCTTTGGTAGAGTTAGGCCGTTCTTCTCCAGTTCAGACCGTCATACAAGCTTCGGGAGAGTTAAGCGAACTGCAGTAAACACACTCTGTTGATCCCAAGGCAAAATGTATTTAAAATAATCTGATGCACCTGTAGAGCAGGGCCGGTTCTGAGGGGGGGTAATGCCCCCTTAAACAAATATCCTGCCCTCTCAAATGACAGTAAGCAAAGTTTCATGAGATAGGAAAAAAGTAAATGAGCTTCACAACCGCGGGAAACATAGAAGAATGACTAACGCGTGTTAAGTTTCACTTTCACTTTTCAAAGGGATGTATGATCGTACAATCTGGGTGTACACACTGAGGTATACGCTGCATCAACTGCATCCACCTTTTTTCCATTGAAACAGTCCAATCTTTATGCTCTACAAAGGAGATGAGAAGCTCCTCACTGCATCAGTTAAAGGGTTAAAGAACTGAAACATATGAATCACTGCAGTAATCATCTAATGAAAGGATTATTTGCTTAAAACGTTTTTTTGGTTTTTTTGGCTGGGCTAGTCGCATAGTACTACTGACTGGAGGCTTTTTTTTGTAGATTTTATGAGTTTCATTTTTGTTATACATTGGATATAAACTTACATAAAGACTCCAACAAATTAACACAAGTATGCACAACCTTCCCATATGTAACATTTACAATAAAGAAACAACCCTGTTCTCCTGTAGCTGGTTAAATCTGGCTCTGTATCAGTTCCAGTATGTTATCAACTCAACGTTAGAAATACAGGATCACATTTCTAACAAGAAACATGCTTGACAAGATTATTTTTACAACTCCCAGAAACAGACGTCTTTTTTTTTTTTTGCAGCATAGTGATGTGAACAAAAATGTAATTCATGACTGCTGCAAACAAAGCAGAGCTACGGCGTTTCCATTTTCTGGATATATTTGTCTTACTCCTAAATCTCCTTACAGTACATCGGGGTGTCAAACAAGCGTTGGCAAGTTCAACCAAGAACATAAATGATTCACTGGCTTCACCGGCTCCGAGGGGCCCACGGTGCTCTGTGGGGGCTGCTGGAGAGACGCTGTGAATATGCGGCGGTGGTCGTGCCAGTTGGCAGCAGGGGGGGCCGTCGGTTGGCACGGCTCAGAGCCCTTGTAGGTACTGACATCTTCAACAGGATTGGAACATCCCATATGCCCCCCGTTCTTCCACCCACACCCCTGAATCCCGACAACCATTCTCACCGGAGCCTGAAATAAGTCTGGGGGCTCGTACACACTGCTCTCTCCTCTCAACATCTCATTATGCTCCCTGCTGCAGAGAAGAAGGCTTCTGACTGCTACATACAGTATAAGCCTCAAAAATAATCAGGCGGCAGCTCAGGTATTTTTTCAGTCATACCAATGCATAACAACCACTCGCTTGTGAATTAAATGTCACAGCAGAAACACCTTTATCTGTGTAATACCCCTCCTCCTGTGCACCGTCGTCATTATCAGTCACTGTTAAGAGGAGCTCCAGCTGCCGCGATGCCTCTGTGAATATCAGAAGCCTCCAAATCACTGCCAGTACACAGATAAGCATCAGGGTTATGTGAGCAACTTCAAAAGCACTGACAGGTGAATTCTCTGTAAACCTCAGCCACAACCTATGATTACAGTATGTTTTCTATGGGGTGATGACACCGCACACTTATTCCGAGATCAGGTGTTCTTAAAGAAAATGAGCTCTTCATCTTTTCCTTCTGCCCACGAAGCTTACAGTCTCTTGTATTATTTACGTTGCACGATGAGGAGTTCACTAAAATCTGTTGGAAAGGACAAGCTGATAAATTAATCATGACAAGAAAGACTCGAGTCAGAATCAGAATCAGATGAAACATTATTTATCCCCAGGGGGAATGTATGAAGGCTGCAGAGTAATGTAGGAAGACAGACGTCACACATTCAACACAAGAAGAATAAAAAAAATACATTGGAAGCACTGATTTGAAATGTAAAAATGTACCAACGGCAAATAATGAGAAGAGGTGGCAAGAGTACTCACACTGGTTGTGTGAAGAAGAAAAAAGTTGATACTGACTCAACTTTACTCAAGCAGAAGTGAAATGTGTGACGATGATAGTAACTAGTCCACAAATGTACAGAGTAGGAACAAAAAATTGTGTAAAAAAATAAAAATCTAATAAGTTGTCAAAAAAAATAAATGTGTAGTAGTACTGATACTTTACCACGTACAATAATTAAATATTTGCCACCTCATTTCCCACCTCTGATCATAGAAGTGTAATAATAGCACAATAAATAAATATATAAATACTGATATCCCATTAGTGAGTACATTTATAGTGATAATTTGGGCATGAGCAGACACATTTGCATAGTTGCGGGTGTTACACTGTACGTGTTTAATTTGACAGCCTTAAAAGCAGCTGCTTGTAAATGCACACTGGCAGCACAGGTTCCCCAGTTGAAGAAAGAATTGAAAGTTATGTTTCAGCACTTCATTAACTCATCTCTAGCTCAAACAATGAACAGTAGTGCTGTCAAACTGTATTCTTTGGGGCTAAGTAATTGTGTTGATGTGACAAAGTGCATTTTAGAGAAACAATTCAACCTCTGAGTGGATTCCTTTGGATTGGGGAAAAACACTGTGTTGAAACGCAGGGTCGTCCAAGTGAATGAGTTCACATTTGCCCACATCCAGTTCCCTGGATCGCTCATTAGGAGCTTGGCTGAGCGCTCTAGGTTTTGTTTGGATGGCTCCCAAATGGAAACACAGGTTTGGAGTCATGCCAGGCTGTCAGCCCGGTGCGTGATTTGCAGTGTGAATGATGGCCGGCTGCTTGGATAAGGCAGTCCTTCGAGGCTGTCACTGCAACAAACTTTGTGTCCAAATGAGTAAAGCACTAATCACTCAGAGAAGCTTGTTCTGACTTGAAGGCTCGTTTAGTCTTGACAAAGAAACACCATTTGAACATGAAGGCTGTCAGATATTTAGTTAAATGTCCATCTTCCTGGGGTTGGCAATTGCACATGTGCAGTGGTGGAAAGCACAGTACATTCACTGAAGTACTGCACTTGACTGTGAATGTCTGAGGTACGTTGTACTTTTATCTATTTCACTTTGGGGTTACTTTACACTTCTACTCCAGTACATTTATGTGACAGCTTTACTCTACGTTAAGATTAACCCAGTGCTACTTTTGTTGCAGTTCCCAAATAATTTTTTACTCTGTCTTTAAAGCTGGGCATACACTGGGATTTTTTCAATCGTGGTATTCAGCTGCTGCTCATACTGTGTGAGTGAATCGCAAGGGTTAAAATTTCACAGCTCATGATTCCTGTTCTCACACTGTACGATCTGATCCGATCTGACTGCTCACACTACATGACACGTCGGACTTGGTCGGACTCTTGTGTCCAGAATTGCAACGTAAAAAGAAGAAGAAGAACCCGGAAGTGGGAGATGCTTGGATGCTCACAGATGCTTTCCTCAGACTCAATGATGCTCAACAAAGAAAAACGCATTGCCCTGGCAATTTGTGTCATTCTGTGCACAGACACCAAAAAGAAAATGCAACGGCGACGTGTATGGACAAGGAAATGGCTTGGTTTGCCGGCATCCAGGTAATACGCTGTGCTGCCATGCTGTTCTGTTGTCTACTTTTCTCTTCCGTATCTATGTTTGTGCATGCGTACTGTGACAGGTTGAGGTACTGCTTCAACAGTGCGATAGCCTCATGAGGGAGGACCAGGATTTCAAACAAGTTTGATTTTCATCCAATCGATCGGGAGGTGGTCATGAGGTGTTAATCGCTTCTTGTTACCCCATGTACACTATACGATAAGAGACACATGATTGAGCCAAAACTCAGCCCGATCTCCAAAAGAGTCGCACGACTGAAAAATCGTGGCAAAATGGGCCAAAAATCGCACAGTGTATGCCTAGCTTAACTTTGCTCAAGTGATTTTTTTTTACCATTTATTCTAATATTATGCTCATTATTTTGAATTCTTAAGTGAAAATCAAATATTTTCCTATATCTAATTTACAGATCATGAGTGATGTCCATAAAAGCTTAAGTTAAATATTAATATTATATCAAAAACAGAGAAAATAGAGGAAAAAGTGACTTTTTCAGTAAAATATGTGATTAACTGAACATAAAAACAAGTGTGTCCACCCCTCGTCATTGATCCAACTCCATGGGTTTTACTGGTGAATCAATGTTGTAGAAGATGATGGTGTTCCCATGTTCACTTACAGAGTCTCTAAACATCCAAATTGTTCATATCTGATGACTATGAAAAGAGGATGAACTGTATTTTACACCAATTATTTACATGGATTGATGGGATTAGTGGATCAAAAGTTACATCCCAGCACAAAAGTCTAACATGTATGTCTGTAAGCATCTACAAATCACAGACAATGAAAGGGTTTTTCTTAGGGGACTTTTACTTTTCCATGTAAAATATTGACATTTCGTGTTAAAAAATGTGTATGTCTGGATAAAAGTACTGTCAGAGTGCATCAGACTGGAAAGACAGATTATTATATTATATATATTACATTACCAAAGGAAAAATGAAGGAATTCGTACAGTTATGGGAACCTTATATGAACATTATGGTATCTGGAAAATTGGGACATGATATCCAAATTATTACTGTTTTATTTTCTATTATTATGACTGCTTTATTTAATTCTATTTTTCCACATATACATACACAGACATCATGTTTATAAGAATATATGTATATGTGTGTTATTTATGTCATTTGGTGCAAGTCTACCTGACGTGTACGGGTGTTTGTGTTGTTATGATTCATGGTCTTTATCTATATTATTATTTACTTTGTTTACCTTTCATTACAAAACTTGGATGCCAATAAAAATATTGCTAGATAAGATTATAATAACTTGTCCGTCCTACTATTTTTTTTGCTGTTTTCTTTTGTTAAACATGATCCGTCCTCTCTGGACTGCACCTCGTTTCTTCATCCTGGCCCCTTTTCAACACTGCCCTCCTGTTCCGCTGACTGTGCAGCCACTCTTATCAGGAGCCCAGATTAAATGGATGGTGCATCCCACACAGTTTGGTCCTATTAATAATTAAGCGGGGTGAATATTATACAGTTCACATACTTAAAACATGGAGTTCAGTGAGTAGGTCAACAATGATTACACACTGCTGGCTGACAGGCAGCGAGAAACCATTTGTTCAGCAGTAATTAGCCTAAATGATAAAGTAATGCAGCCCCATTAAGGGAGAGAAGACGGTGCATTCAGTGGGAGATGAAAACTGAAGAGCCACAACAGCGCACACTGAGGAACCGCAGATTTATTTACGACGCAATCTTCTCTATTCTGTGTTTACTCTCAAGGCTGAGAAACAACACTGATTCATCTGTGGCTTGTGATCTGACTGGAAATCAAATAAAGCCTTCAGCAGTCATGTTTAATGTATTTATCATAAGTGTGATGTCTAAACGGTGTCAGAAAGCAGTCGGCGGGCCCTGAGGGTGAGCTGTGACAGATATCAGAGGCTGAGTGTCTGACCTCCAGGTGAAGCTGCTTTACAAGCCTCTCCAGTCTCGGAGGATCATCAATAATTGACTGCACCGCCGGTCATGTTAACACTATCCTTAAGCATGCTCATTATGTAGCCCTGCAGCGCATACACAAGCATGCATGCACAAACTCCTGCCCCTCAGCTCGTACACAGTTAGCGCATCACGTTAATAAAATGATCCTCGTTATCTTGTATCATCTCGACCGGCTGCTGATAATAAAAAACAAAGAAGCCTCTCTCGCTCTCTCTCTCTCTCTCTCTGGAGCCCATTCACAATGAGAGGGATTTAATGTCAAATATTTCAAGATGCACCCCACTGCCTGAGATTTCTTTTTCTCTTTAACGCTTGGCACCAAACAGGAAGAAAATATGCAGCAGCTGTAAAAGAAAAAAAAAAAGTCCTCCCCCAGACAGGCTGGAAAAAAAGAGGTAAAGTTCTTCAACAGAGATTTACTGTTCCACTTTGTAAGCACTGAGGCTGCTGCTCAATAAATCCTTTATCATTGTGCTTTTATTGGGAGATTTGATCTCAGCAGACAGATGGGGGCAGCGTTAAAAAAAAAAAAAACTAAAAAAATCTTCCTGACTTCACTTCTGTGTTGTTCAAGTACAGGAGTGTGTACGTATGCTGAGCACTCCTTAGGCCTATTGATCATGATTCTCGTGGCTGACTGACGCTCGCTCATGTGGTGAGTAATAGTGGCTGGAGCTGTTTCCCCATAGACCCTGGAGAGGCGCTGAAACGTGCCCGAGCTCCAGTGGGCTGCAATGGAATGGCAACATCTTCATCAGCCTTATCATCATGACCACAACAGAAGCGGCTCAAAGCTATCCAGTCAGAAGCTGTGACTTAAAAAGACATTTTAGAAATGAGTCATCATCACCACCCAGCTGCAAGAACGGAGAACGTAAACTCATTCCCTCTATAGAGAGAAGTGTCAGAATGATTGA
Organism: Ostorhinchus rueppellii; assembly: GCA_030068375.1. Classification (NCBI taxonomy): domain Eukaryota; kingdom Metazoa; phylum Chordata; class Actinopteri; order Kurtiformes; family Apogonidae; genus Ostorhinchus; species Ostorhinchus rueppellii. Next base: position 37,535,236 of record JAQQZY010000023.1, on the reverse strand, counting down.
TTAGCACCAATTACCGTATATAGTTCCCTCAGTTGTTCATAGATGTAGATAGAAACTGTTCTGGGACTATTTTCTGCTCTCTTTTAAGTCTAATAGTCACTTTCATTTAACTGTAAAACGTAGCTGGTCATTATGTTGTCTTTCTGGATTTACCTCGTAGGCCGGCTTGTTTAAGCTGCTTTTATTGCATCTAATCACAGAAACTGGATATAATATTCATAATTATGTTTTCATTGCTGTATAATCAGCCTTAAATGAGAACTGTTGTTACCTTAGAGTAAGTCGTTTATGTTTACCAAGGTTTGTACAGTAGCTCAGAAGAGACTCCTTTTCACCTTTTTTCCCCCTTTATTATCGTAGATGGGATCTAGTATTAAGGTGTGGGGTTATTACTCTGTAAAAAGCCCAGACGGACAAAGCAAATACTGGCTCTAATGAGGGCTTTTAGATGTTTCAGCAGCCAAAATTAGGGAGAGTAAGGTGCATTCATCTGGTTAAAATGTTCTGAGTATTACAAACAACATTGCATTTACTGTCCGTGAATTACAACCAGCTACCTACCAAATCTTAAATCAGTGTGACTTGGTTATAAATGCATTATAAATGTTCAGTAAAGTGTTTGCTCAATAACACATGAAGAGATGATGATAATAATGGTCTCAGTATGATCATCTGAGGAAGTTTTGTATTGCATTTGGGTGCTTCTATGAGACTGGTCCCTAAACCAGGACAGAGGGGCTAAAAATTCAAACCAGATGTAGACGAATGTTATGAAGCACATTTGGAAGCACTTTGGGTTTATTTTAAAAAATAAATATTTAATGACATCAAAGAGAGACTATTTTTCAGATAAAACACATTTTCATGTTTTTTTCATACTATTTTTTATACAAAAATCTGTGTGTAACACAATAAAAGGGGCGTGATAATTACATGCTACAATTTTGTTGAATATGTTTCTATTCGCTCACAGGTACATTTTGGGAAGAAAACTAATTATATAAGGCAGAGTGTTTCACAAAAATGACTGCTGTTGCAAAATCACTCACGATTTATTTGTGTTTAAATGGGCAGGTTCCGTATGTAATGCCAGTGGACACAATGGGTTACATGCAAAACCTGAAATAAGACTGCCGCTTCATGAAAAAACATCTGGATTAAAAAAACACTTGGATCATCAAATTTAACACAGTGTCTTTATTTATAGCTGGAGACCATTTCAAGCCATGCATTCCAGATCAAATGCACTGACATCTAGCTCGCTTTTCATGTTTCATTTGATTAAAAATTCATCAATTTTGGGATGGCTCAGAGCAAGAGACTATGGTTTTGTTTTTGTTTATAGCATTTATCTGAGGTCATCATTAGGTACATCCTGGGGGGGTATAGTAGCTCAGCGCCACTATACTCATTTTCAAATTTAGGGCATTTTTTTCTACTTTCCCCCTTTAATTTTGCTAAAATCTACCAAAATCCATTGGGTTTGCTGATACATGCTCTATTTTCCAGCACCGTGATGTTCTTCCCTTGAAATCTCGTGGAGTTGTATCTATCATGAGGTTTTAGCGTGAGACTTTCTTCCCATTGGTTGGATATGATGTAATGCATTAAATCAAGCACTCTTATTGGTTGGGATTTGACTGCACGGAAACTAACTTCCTGTTTACATCCAGACGACACGAATCATGACAAAATGCAAGCATTATATGAAGCCTGATGATCAGAGAACAATCTCTGCATTTATTGTTGCATCCTTGGCGGTGACCGAGGCCCGTGTAACTGAGGAGGAGCGGCCACAAAAACGACTTCGTGTGCTGGGTCCATACGAGGTTCGACGTGTGCCCCTCCCCCGGACAGTCCGTCGGGGGGGGGGGCAGGATACCATAAATTTCTGGGGAGAACACTGGAACCCAGTTTCATAGAAGCACCCAGTCAGAATAGTTATACAACTACTACAGAAGCTAAAAAAAAAAAGAAAATCAGTGCAGTATTTCAGTATTCTGTGTGTGTATCTTCTTACTAACTGTGTAGAAGTCCAAATTCCAAATTTTAAGTCCTGTTTACAAGGCCTGTCAGACAAACTGTGAGCTCCTGCCAGTCATGATGCAATCCCTTCTCCATACTACCAACCTCCTGTTTACCAGCTGCAGAAAAACAGCAAATAGCTTGTGTCCCTTGGTCAGCAATTCAACCACATACAAAACAGGGAGCTGTTGCAAGAGCTGTGAATTTGACTTCAGTTTAACAACAGGGATGGCAGACCGTGTAGAGAGCAGATTTACAGAGACAGTATTACAACATCAGCTATGTTAATGTCCAAGACTTACTGCTCAGATCTTGGATGTTTATTTTACTTGGCTGTTAATAGTATTTTATTAATGCAGTCAATATGGTCTGATCATGCTTCTGAACAGTAACAGAGATGTCACACACAGCAGTGGCCTTGTTCGACCAATTCTTTCAATATACCTTCTAGCTACATTTCTGGAAGCGTGTTTTATAACAGTAATGAACATCTGAGGTCTAACACCTCACATCACAGTATTCCTCAGCTTCCACCAGGGCAGACCAGTGAGGTGAAATGTGCCCCATGGCTGATTATCTTCTTTTTAAAAAAAAAAAATTGTTTTCCAGTCAATGATGAGGCAAGTAATGTTTTCATCCTGTATGAATTCTGCATCATGGCATGAAAGATAATTTAACAAATCAAGAAAGATGCTGAAATTGTTGAATAAATATACAATAAATACAAAAACTAAAGGTAAAGGATGCTGAAAAGCCAGGCTCTCATTGGCTAACTGTTAGCCAATCAGAAATGAAGCAGATTAGCATGTTGAATATTCATGAGAACTGTCGCAAGTCGAGCTGAGTCTTCCAGCAGGCTTTCTGTACCCCGTTAGAATGGATGGAAACTTGGTAACCAAGGCATTTACTCCTCAAAAAATGTTAGAGTCCATGGTAGAACATCAGACATGACTACAAAAATAATGAAATCCATGTGGCAGGGCGCCTTTAAACATGACCAGACTGCAGTGATTTTCACCTCTTTTAGTACTTTCACCCCTAAAGCTGAGGTTTGAAAGATAATTTTACAAGTCAGTCACAGCTTGTTTTAAACGTTTCAGTATCAGACTATAAAACTACATAAATGTCACTGACATGACATCATTGTGATGTTCTCTCTCTGTGATATGTTCTGAATTGTTAAGAATGTCTCTGCACCTTCAATGTCTTCAATGTGACAGAGCCTGCAGTGATTTTCACCTCTTTAAAGGGCTCATATTTATCTAAACCCACTGGTATTAGTATTTGGTTCATTTATTTGTGTATTTGGACCCTAATAGTTCAGAAAGTTTGAATTTGGACCCTCCAGCTGCTGCAAAGCTATGTTTATATTAATTCTGGAAAAAAAATCAAGTGGATTTCTACAACCTGTTTATATTTCTTCTTAATTTGTTACATCTATAACTAGTTACTAGGCTTTACACCGATCACATCGGCTATATCGGATCGGCCGATATTTGGCACAAATGTTTGTCATCGGCCGTCATGTAATAAATCACCGATCCGATCAACGACGCTATGTGACGGATAATAAAGTTTTTTGAATCTTCACAACAGCAACATCCATGGGCGACACAAACAAAACATGTCGGAGGTGTGGAAGTTTTTCAAAGAACAAGCTAACTGCAATATATGCAACGCTACGGTACCTCGCGGGGGAACATCGGCAAAAAATTTCAACACGGCAAATTTAATCAGGCACTTGGAAAAGACACATGGAGGAGCATGTTGAGTTCAAGAAACGCAGCGAGGAGAAAAAAAAAGAAAAACAAACGCCGAAACGGATGCTAAAGCAAACAACTTTAGACAGTGCTCATCCATATAATCAGACATAAGTATATAAGTACATAAACAAGTAATTTAAAAATTGCTCCTCACCTGATTGGAACGGTGATCAGTTTATTTAAACTCACTGATCGGTGATCGGCACAAAAATCGTGATTGTGTAAAGTCTACTAGTTACGTTGCGATATTTGCACATATAAGGTCAAGTCTTCCGGCGAATATTTCTCCAAGTACAACATAATTGTTAATAAGCAGCAGCGGTTGTAATCCATATTGAAAATATGTCCAAACTTCAAGCCAATTACCTAAAATGTTCAGATGTTGGTTGTATTAATGAACACAAGTGGTTGAACAGGACAGAGCACCACAGCCAACAACCTGGAGGGGGCGGGGCCTGAAGTGACTCATGTGCATTTAAAGGGCCAGCGCTCCAAACCACCTTTCTGGTGTCATTACTCACAAATAGGGTTGAAGATGGACCTGTGGAGTTGAATGAATGAAGGATTCAGACCCAAGCAGAGCATTTACAGTTTATGGGGAGCACAGGGACATGTTTTAAAATGCATAATTCCATTTAAAAAACAAAATATATTTCCTTTAACACTTGTTTGTTGGTGGTATGTATCACATGTAATGCGGGTTGCCATCCATTGAGCTTTTTAACACAAATCCAGATGTTACTGTACTATCTTTACCACAAACTGCAACTTCCTTGGGCTTGTAAAGCTTTGTCTGGAGATTTGATGACACAGAATTATTCGCTTCTCACCACTGACTGCTGTTCATATTTTTTCAGTTACCTGTATCTGATTTTCCCACATCTGGAAGTGGTCTGTATCAGATTGGAAGAGACTCCATGTAATTTGCGTTGTTCACACTGTTATGAAAAAAGCCTGTAGTTTGACCACAGCCATGAGGCAAATAAAACAGTTTCTGATAACCTTCTTTTTGACAGCTGTGAAAAGTTTGTTATTGCACCTAATTCTGCAAGACTAGTTCTACCGACAAGAAATAAAACAACCAGTTAGCAATCTTTTTGTTTTTTGTGTGCGTTCTATATCTATATCAGTAAAACAACTGCCGTTCTGACAGTCACGTCTTCTTTTCTATCTTTGCAAGGCCAGTGCATTGATTTTAACCTTCACAAGTGAATGTTTTACACAATAGCCTGCAACCTTAACAATCTACAGGGGTTTTCAGCCAGAAAGAAAAAAAAACTGTCAATCGGAAGCAGTCTGAAAAGTATTTGAGTTGTTCAGATGCAGGCATCACACAATGTACAGCACCCACTTTAGTTGAAGAGACCGTTTTTAAGTCTGTGTCTGATGGGTTTAGATCTATAACAATTAGGTGTGTGCCAATACACTCAGCTTAGACGATACACGATATTGGGTTCAAGAGAACAAGACAATATTTCACATTACTTTTAAGAAAACTTAAATGACAAAATATATGACTGAACAAACAGACTTTTTCATTCGACAGACTTACATAACAATGAAGGTGCATTTTTAAATGTTTTATAACTTGCATCCATGCATGACCCAAGCATGAGCTTTTAACTGTTGAACTTCTTTCCGCAAATACAATTCAATATTCATTTTTTAAAATAAAGTCCAAATAATATGTGCAAAATTGTAAAATGTTGTCATATCAGCTGCAGTGAAAACACCAATGTCTCTTGTTATTGCTGTAGCTCTGGCACTTAGCTCTGGGAGTTTCAGTGCAAAGGCGTCCGTCAATGGTGTCTGGCCTTTAACTATTTTAATCACAGGTGCAGTGGACTTTAGAACCCAGCTGTGGTGGGTCTGTATGTGTCTTTGCACAGTGCTCATGTTAGCTGCAGTGTATGGTACTATTTTCTCAGTGCAGACATACTGTCCATGTCTTGTCTGTCACTTGTTTGCTGTTTATTATTTCCAAGGTGAAATTGTGAGGTATGTACGGACCGCAAAAGGAGGGGTGAATAGTTCGTAAGACTGGGGGGTTCTCTGCAAGTACCGCAACGTACCTCACCTACCTCCTACCTAGAAGTTTGGACAGCTCACAGTCTGATAGGTTTCTGCCCTGTGCCCACGAGACAGCTTTTCACTTAAACGGAAAATATCATCACAATTTAATCTCGCAAGTTCTCATCACATCCCTAATAACAATGAAAGCAAAAGTGTTGTGCATTTCTACATGTATTCATGCCCTTAAATACCTACATGTGGCTTAGAAATTATGGGATGCCCGCTCCTGGATGACCCTAGCTTTAACTTAATTCTAACCTTAAATATTTCATGCTATGAGAACTGACTAAATTGTTCTCACGATGCAGAAGGTACTATCCCAAACACATGCACAGACAGACCTATAAGGCCACAGATGATGGTAACCCCCTAAACTATACAATCAGACAAACACCACTACTGATGTTGGTCTCTGTTTGATTCATGACCCTTCAACAGGACCCAGTTAAAGCTCCTCTTGTCGGGTTCTCAGTCCGAGGTCCAAAAGAAAACAGAGAAGCACTTTTTTTTTCACAAAGTCCTTCCTCCCTGATTGAGGGAGTGAACTGCCCATTACCCCTCAATCCAGGCAGTCTGGAAGCTTTTGGAAGCTGCTGGCAGCAATCAAGCCAGGGCACAAGGGCAGGGTTCGCCAGAGGTTTTGGATGGACACATGTGGAGCTGCATGTGGAGTTTACATAGAAAGAAAGTGAAGAGTCTGGGTCATCGCTGGCCTTTGTCGAGGACACCCCAGGGTCATACTGATTGACTGAACATGTTCCCACATCTAATTACTAAGTAGAAGTTTGAAACAAGACAGCTGTGTGAAATCACATTTTCCATCAAGTAGTCTGTATTGCAGTTTTTAAAATGGTCATTATTTTTATGTTTATAGTCTTTCAGTTTGGTTTTTCAGTTTCAAAAGCACATCAGTGGTAGAAGTTTTTCTTCAGTTTTATATTTCTGCCAATCCTCAATTTCATTTTGTTTCTTCACCATTTAACACTGCTCTCAAACACTCTTTATAACAGTCATTCCAGTGTAGTCAGATGAGTTATGTAGTTATTAGATTGTACACAAGTCTACAGAATTATATATAAAGGTGTAAAATAAGCTACTGGTGCTCTCTGTTCACAAAGAGCAGAGATTCAAGAACAGCACATGGACACGGAATCACCATTTCTGACAGATGGCTTGGAGTAGTTCATAAGCAGAGATTTATCTGCCATCACAAGTGCAATCCAGATGTCCGGTCATAAGTTTTCGGTATAGTTTACTAGCTATTAGACACCATGTATGAATCTGCAAAGATTCAGACTCAGATCACAACCTGAAGGACAATATCAACTAGAGGTCAACCAATAGGGGTTTTTCTACGGCCAATGCCAATCTAAAAAAAATTGGTCAAATGATGGCCGATATCTACAGTCGGTTTTTGAGGCAGATATTTAAAGTTGATTTTTTAAAGCACACTGAAAACAAAATACAATTGAAACACTCAGATAATTAGGATTTTTATGCAGCAATGTAAATTAAACAAGTCGTGCCAGCCACAGCAAACCCCGTCCCTTGCATGTATTGTACCTTATTTTGGCATTGATCCACCTTATGTGATCATGGTAGTGCATGTGCTGATGTCAGTATGTCAAAGCCTCTATATATGTGCCAAGTTTGAAGTAAATTGAAACAAAATTGATGGTTTTATAGACATTTGAAATTTCACCAATTGTAAGTAAATGGGAGAAAAAAGGAGATTGAAAAAATTCATTTCAAAATTTTTGAATTCTAACCTACTTTTCCCAAAATGTAACCACATCTATTTTGGGTCACTGGCAATCTATAAACCCAATTTGGTATCAATTGAACTGATAGTTTTGCTGCTACAGTGTTAACAAACAAACAAACTGAACCAAAAACAACACCCCTTGCCTCCCCTTCGGAGGGCAGGGTAATAATTATTAACACACATACACATACAAGTGCTGCCCACAAAGGTGCTGATTAAATATCTTGTAGTATTTTTACTACTGATCAAATATCAGCTTTCAAAAAAAAAAAAATAAGGCCTATGGTCGATGTTGAAAAATCAATTTATCAGTCTACCTCAAATATCAACACCTGAAAATGAGTCACATAGGCAGCAGAATGTAAATATATGGACACTCCTCATCTCAATGTATACACTACTTCTTTATATTAGGCATTTTACAGAGCTGAAAACAAAACTTCTTAGCTCAGTACTAGATGTGTTTTGTCATGAAAATAAACTCTATTCTATTTTCATTTTGAGAGCATCTGATTTAATATCCTTTGATTCTGCATCTATAAAATATAGTTCTTTCTCTTACCTCAGGGCCCTGTTAGTAATTTTCTACCAGTGAAAAACACATGGTGAATACAAGGCCTGATGATGTTATTCAGGCTGTCTGATGTTGGGTATTTTTTACTATTTTATAATCAAGCTCTCTCTCTCTCCATTACTCCCTTCACCCCATCACCTGCAGCCTGAGTAGTTGAAATAATTCTGTGTAATATAGCAAATAAAATGTGGTCATGTTAGACTGGACCTACTAGGACACAGGGTTAATAGGGAGAATTTAATTAGTTCAGTCATTTATTCATTTTGTTTTTAGGCATGTATGACATGTGTATATATATATTATTATTTGTTTTCGATAGTTTGTTATTATTTTATTAGTAGTATTACTATTTTAAATTTAATCCATTTATTTTTCCTGCTAATCTACTGTACCATACTCCAGGCCAGTAGGTGGCGGTAATGCGCATGTTAAGTAGAGTGTCGGCTGCCGATAGAAACCAAAGAAGTAGAAGAATTGGTCCTACCGGGTCTCAACGGTCCGGTTCGGTGTCAGGGCCGATGGAGATAAGGGCGCAGCCTGTGAACGGGGATCTGAAGGTCCAGGTCGAATCTAACGCTAATATCAACTAGCGTTAGCATAGTAGTCCAGTTCCGATCCTCTACAGACTCTTGGCTAACAAGGCGACTTTTAGAAAAAAAAAAAAAAAGCACTCAGAGCCGATAATCTGGTTGTTTTTAGGAAGTACAATATCTCTTCTTTCCTTTTCACTTTCTTCTTCCGGTCTCTGCGCCATCGTTTTAATCCGGTTTGCTTTTGTTAGCAGCTAACAGTAAAAGCTAAGGGTAAAGAGATGCTAAATTCAGTTTCTGGTCAAAGCTTGACAACAACAACAACAAAAAAAAACTCCGCGGTGTCACCACGTACATTATCAGCTGAAATACATAAACAGTCAACGAATCATAAATATGTAATATGTAAATGAAATATCTAATATCTGGTTTCGGAAGTAATGAAATATGTTTATTGTGTAAGTGGGTGTGTCTTAGAGACCTTTGACCCCTGACCCTTCATATTCCAAGAAGTCGGTTTTTATTTCTTTCATTTCCATTTTCCTTATGTTTTTTTTTCATTTGGTATTGTGCAGAAATTTATCAAATGATTTTTTTTTTTAATTTTGCCCACGAAGTATTAAAAAGGACAGAATGAACTTCATCTTAAAACTCCTCTGAATGAATATATAATTCATATTTTCATAAATCAGATTTTCAAATTGCCAAGGAAAACAAAAACTAAGCCCTCAAGCTATTTCTATTTGTATTGGAATTTTAGAAAAATAATTATGTTGTTAATGTTACTGTTAATTCTACTTAATAGTTTACATAGTTTTATTGACTAAGTCCCACCCCCTCTGCTGTTTCCCATGGTACCTCACTTCAAAAATGAAGAGTGATGGTTTGATTCCAGTTGAATTTCAGCACCATTTAATAATACTTCTCCATTCAAAATCATTCATGGCAAAGATAGTAAGGAAACATTTACTTTTTTGTTAAAAACCTTAATGGACTGCATCACTCATTGTAAATGATACAAATCATCAACATCAAAACCACCACCTCAGTCTGGGAGAATAAGGGGAAAAATTCTGACAACAGGTAGAGATGTTTCTGGTCTGGTCATGTTCAAGCTGCAGCAGACTCTGAGATGGTTATGACTGTGACGTTCAGTTGTGTTGTCCTTATATTTGGGTATTTTCACAGTCGGATACTTCAACAGTTTTACAACAAAATGACATTCTATTGACTTGTGAAATTTTCCTTTAAATTAGCAAATATATGTGTAAATGGAATAATTCAGAGGATAAAAAAAATACTAATTTCCTGACACTGACTTTTTTTTCCCTTCTTAAATAAGGTCCCTGCCTGGTACATTTAGACTTGACACATTAGTAGCCATTTTTATTAACAGGTTAAAGACTGAATTGTGTGTGTGCATATGTGCTTGTGTGGGTAAGTGCGCAAGTGCGAGTTAAAGTGTGTACATATGATTATTTACGTGCAATTTCAGTCTTTTTTATGATTGTTTTTTGTTATATATCTGCTGTGAAGCACATTGAGTCTGTCTTGTGCATGAAATATGCTCTATAAATGAAGTTGAATTAAATTGAATGGAATGAACAACCGGACAGAGACTTTACTTCTCTCTCTATTAATAAATCCTAATTCTGTCCATGGAAATAATAGACGTGTCAAATTTGAAGATGCAGTGTATTTTCGTATAATTTTTTTTTTCGTTTTATTGCAATAGTTTTCATTTTCACACAAAATCACATCTATGTTGCCTGTAGGGCGTGTTTCTCTTTCTTCTCCTTTTTCTTCATATCATTCATATGTGCACAGATGGACCAGAGATGTGAATAAGAAGTGGATTAAATGACTCACTTGAGTTTTGCCTCTCGATCACTAGAGCTCAGTGGTAAAAATAAACACCAGTGGAGGGAAGCTGATCTGCAGCTGTCTGTGTTCGGCTGCACATCCGGGCCACGAGCACATGCACTACTGTACACAGCACAGAATATGTGGTTTGAGAGGAAGCGTGGCTGGCTTCACCTTCTGCTTCCCTCACCGCCGCTGTTCTGTATCAAGCCTCTTGATTTTCTTTTCATATCTAAGTGGCGGTTTCTTATCTGCAGATGTCCAGCCCTTCTTCAACATATGGATCTGCTCATGGTGTGGGCCTCTGAGTTGGCAATAGAACGCACACATCTGGTCCAACCCTTAGATGATCTTTTGTCTGCTGATTTCAATGGAGAAAACTCAGTTGGATGCACTTTAATACAGACAGAAACGCCTGGAGAAACCTCATAAACAAACATTATCATGACACCCGCGCAGCCAAGTGCCAGCATGTTCCATTTTTACTCCAACACTTCAAACAGCAATTTTATTTTATGACTCAAAAGCCACCTTCCATGTTCGCTTTTTGCCCTTGCTACTTGACTAGTGACCTGAAAGCAATTTTCTCTTTATGATATACTTCATTTATCCCTCACGGGGGAGATTTTCTGTGCTCCCTCTTGCCGCCCCGGAGCACGTACAGGTTAAGTATCAGGGCTCAAGGATACCTGGGGATATACAGCCAAGAGTGGAAAGAATACCAAAATATCCTGCTGAGCCTGAAGCGCTGTTCTTCTGCTGACATTTTACTTCTGGTGCAAACTGTATGTGTTAACTCATAAAGACCCAAATATACACCAGCAACCAAAAGCATCTACTAGTCTAAGATGTTTAATAAGTTTAGAACCACTAATCCTAACAATACATGTACATAATTGGTGTAAAATACAGTTTCTTATCTTTTCATGGTCATCAGATATGACCCATCCGGACGGTCAGAGGCTCCGTAGTTACCATGGAAACACTGTCCCCTTCTACAACATTGATTCACCAGTAAAACCCATGGGGTTGGATCAGTGACAGTGGATGGACACACTGGGTTTATGTTCAGTTAATTTTACTAAAAAAAAAAGTTGTTTTCTTTAGTTTTCTCTGTTTCTGATATAATAACCCTCAGCTTTAATCTGAGCCTTTATGAACACCTACATGATCAGTGAATTAAATATAAGAAAATACCTGATTTTCACTTAGGAACGCAAATTACTGGGTGTAATACTTGGAATATTTGGTGATAAATCACTTAAGAAAAATTCAAAATAGTAAGAAAAAAAAAGTATTTGGGAACTAACACAAAGGTATCACTGGCTCTTTATGGATTAAAGCTTCTCTGCCAGTATGAGCAACATGTATATTAAAAATACATAAATAAATGAAATTTAAAAAAAAATTCAAATAATCCAGCTTCATACAAAAAAAAAACCCTAACCTGTCCAGCACAAAGGACATTCCACAAAACATTTTTAAAAATGCATCTGAAAAAATTATTGCATCATATTATTTCCAAATTAGGCAATTATTTAATTTTACAAAAGCCAAAACTTGTGCTTTCTTTGGTCTCAGGAGGTTTAAGTAGATGATCACTTGTTGTAAAATACCTGATTTTTTTTGAAAAACAAAATGCAAAACAGAGAGGATAATATTTTTATACAGGGTGATGAATCACTTCAGAAAGGTTGAATAGAGAGAAAAATAATTTGGGAACAAAAGTATCACTGGTTCTTTGTGGGTTAGAGAATTAGATTTTCTGGGAAAAAAAAACAACACCACAAAATAAAGAAGATAATATTACAATAAATGGTGATAAATCACTGAGGAAAAGTTAAATATAGAGAAATAATAATAATTTGGGAACTGGCACAAAAATAATACTAGGTCTTTGTGGGTTAAAGCTTCTCTGCCAATATGAGTAACAAGTAAAAAAAAAAAAGAGAGAGAAAAACAAAAAAATTAAATGAAGTGAAATTAAAAAAATCCAACTTTAGATGTTGAAAAAAAAACATAATTAAAGTAGATGATCAGTTAAAAAAAAAAAAGAAAAAAACATGGGAAAATATCAGATTTTCACTGAAAAAACAAAGAATATAGGAGATAATATTACAATAAATGGTGATAAATCACTTAAGAAAAGTTAAATAGAAAGAAAAGTAATAATTTGGGAAGTGGCACAAAAATAATACTAGGTCTTTATGGGTTAAAGCTTCTCTGCCAATATGAGTAACATGTAGACGGGAAAAAAAAGGGGGGGGGGGGGGCAAAAAAATGAAATGAAGTGAAATTAAAAAAAGAAAATCCAGCTTTAGATGTTGGGGAAAAAATGATTAAAGTAGATGATCAGTAAAGGAAATACAGAAAAATATCTGATTTTCAGTGGAAAAAACACAGAATAAAGGAGGTAATAGTACAATAAATAGTGCTAAATCACTTAAGAAAAGTTAAATAGAGAGAAAAATATTATTTGGGAATTAACACATAAGTAGGGGCGACCCAGGTTCGATTCCCGGGTGATCCTTGGGACCTTTCTGTGTGGAGTTTGCATGTTCTCCCCGTGTCTGCGTGGG
>JAQQZY010000023.1:37471623-37501818 GCA_030068375.1 Ostorhinchus rueppellii | reverse complement strand
CTATTTGGACATACTGATGGGTTCTGGGTATCGTATTCACCCAGTCAGTGATGATAGAGTGAGTGACAAACATATTCCAGCATGTTTTGCTAATTGCTAAGCTACCTTACTCTGTAAACTACAGTATGCTAGTGTGCTACTGTGGTTTGGCTTGTAGGCTAATCAACGTGAGTTCTTGCGAATGCTCATGAACGTCAGTGACCGCTCGAGACTGCGCGCGCATTCATGTATTCATGAATCGTGAAGGCGTGGTTTCGAGGGGTGGGCTGAAGAAGGAGGGAGTGCATATTTTCAAAATCTCACTTGTGTTGAATTGGTAGAACCGTTTTTTCCAAGATCTCCCACCATACCTTTAAAATTTTATCTCCCCAAATTTTGTTGTATGTAATGTTAAAGTGTTTATAAATACCTACTCAAATATGTATACCACATGCATATAAGTTACTTTGCTTACATGACAGACTGTTGAACACAAAATGTGTACATGTGTTACTGCTTGATCAGACCCATAAATAACAGTCCAACAGGCCTCATAATTATCGTGTGGAACCATATTTCAATCCAGTGATGTTATATTTGCATTTGTCCAGAACTTATGACTAATATAAACAGATTGTTTATTGTGCCTGTGCAATTTTGAGAATCAGATTTAAGGATTAATCATCAACTTTCAGGATCCTTAAGGCCTTAAATTAAGACAAATTTAGGACTTTTCAAGGATTTGCAGACATGCTGTCAAACTTAATTTACATACTTAAACTAATCTGTAGTTAAAAAAAAGAAAGAAAGAAAGAAAACACCTATAATAACTATAGTCTTGTGTTTTATGTCTAATGGAGCTGATACATAATCTCATGTTTCTGTATTTGTACATGAATGAAATGACATGGTTTTTATGTAAAGTTCTAACTTTAAAGTCACACATTCGGTGACTACTTCATGTGGTTTATGGTCATATGTGCTTTTAAAGGTTTGAACGGTGTGAAGGGTCAGTTTACTCATACTAAGGATGACTGTGACATCATTCGGTGACCCTGTTTGCTTGTGTGTTTATGTTATATTTTATGGATTGTCATTTTCTCGTCCTCTGTGGGTTACATTCTCCTGGGACTCGCTGGCGTCCAGTACTGACCTGGTCTTTTTGCTGCTGGGCTTCTTCGTGATGGCTGGGCTGATTTCCTTCTCTCCGTCAGGCTTGTCTTTGATTGGCTGTTCCTTGTCGCTCTTGTCCTTCTCAGGGGTCTCTGCCTCTGGCCTCACAATCTCTGGACGCTCAACTTCAGTGCGTGTTGGCTCTCCATTGGGGCGCTCTCCCTCGCCGTCTGGGCGCTCCTTGTCCGTGCGCTCGCTCCTCTCCCGCCGCTCCTTCTTGGGCGGGGGTGGCATCGGGTACTGCTGGGCCACCTGCTGGGCCACCAGCTGGGAGTTGATCCTGGGTTTCCTGTGGAGGACAGCCAAGGCACAAACGTGGATTAGCTTTGTAGCGGAGCTCAGAGCTGGGCCTGGCCGCGCGTCAACCCCGTGGCACTCTGGGCCAATGACAGGGTGACTGCCACCGCTGCTCCCAGCTGCTGCAGAGGCAGGTTTAAGCAGACGCTTCCTGGCTGCAGCAGCTCTGCTCTGGGTAATCTCATTAGCTCACAGCTGTAATAAAATGAATGCACAGGATCACAAGGTGGGACATTTGCAACACGTCACTTAGGTCCTCTAATCTGATTACAGCAGGGACGGCCCCATTTGTCACAGACGGAGACTCAGTTGGACGTGGTGAAGCCAGACCACGAAACTGAGCAACTGCCATCATCTGGGTCTGATTCAACTGGACACAGAAAACATAACAATCACAGAAGCTTACTTCCTATTAGAGCTGAACAATATGACCCAAAACCTTCTTATAATAGTGAAAATACATCACGATACAGTAAACGTTCTGTTAATTCACTTAAAAATGGCAGTAAGAAATTATTTCCTTTTTCTTATTATTTTCTTATTGGAAATGCACCAGTTACAAAATTCTTGGCTGATACCAATATTAATATTTAAAATATAATTTTGGCCGATAGCTGCAGCTGTAGAGATGTTTTATTAATTAACTCCTTTAACAAAGAAATCTTCAATATATAAATATAAAAAGTTACGTATAGTTAAGTTTAGTCTCCATCACATGATAATCACAAGATACTGATCAATTGAAACCGATTATAAGTCGGAACCGATTTTCGATTCCTACCCTTATTTATGACATTCTAAAACAACACAAATCAGACCAAGGTCACTTTCATATCTGGTCCTAAATCAGATACATATCTGATGTTTTACAATGTGACTTAGGTCTGAACAGTCATGTCACATTTCATCCCACTTTTGTCATTAAAATATGACAGGAAGCAGGATTCCTCTACTTCTGTAAACACAGTGTGATGCATGTGGGTCATTTCAGGACCATCAGCTGTTCACACATGAGTCTGAATCATTCATATTTAATTTATAATGTGTACAATTGGGCAAAAAATGGATTTCAGCAAAAAATTGGACTTGAATATGAAGACTTGTAGTGTGAACATAGCATTAGTCACTCCTGGAAAGTGGATTTTAATGTCAAAGTGGATTCACCTGGTTAAATAAAGGATAAACACAGAAATCAAAGTATTGCTTTATAGACAGTGATGCAGCTCCATCAGAGCCATAATAACACAGTTCTAAGTTCATTTATACAGTGGTTGATAATCAGTAGACCCCTGCTACAGAATGGAAAAGGAGCCCTTTGTCATCTAGGCGAGCAGTGTATTCCTCCATGAACTGAGCAGATGAAACTCAAGTTGTGAAGCACATTGCTCATCCAAAGTCTACCTACTGATCCCACACACCTGCAGCATCGCAGACACCAGCTGGCATCGACCGTGCAAAAGCAGAGCACCTCAGGGAGGATGGGGGTGGGGGGGGGGGGGGGTGAGTTAAGGATGGCTGCAGTACTCCACAGATCCAACACAACTGAAACCGAACTGCAGCCAGCAACACAGATAATCACAGGCCAGCACTGGGCAAGCATGGTGAGGAACAAACCACAAGTACAGTCACACACACACACACACACACACACACTTGAAAAGCTTAGCGTGCAAACAAACAGCCTGGCATGGCTCGGTGGCTACTCAGGAGGCCTTTCAACAGGAACACAAGTTATACCAGCTCGCTGTGTGTACCCGACCTTCAGTGTTGGCAGGGGGAGTTTTTTGTGATATTCCAGCAGTAGTGAGGACGGGGGCTGGTCCTGGGAGTGTTCAAAGACAGAGGACCTGGTCTGAGCAGGTGGATAAAAATGTGGAATGAGGGAAAACAGGGGAAGGAGTGGACACAAGTACAGCTCTAATAGTGTCAAACTGATGTTTGGTGGAAAAGTGGTTTTCAGACAACTGCTTTAAGGAGTGATATTTTGCTTTTTCAAATGGAATTATGCATTTTAAAACATTTCACTGTGAGCTACATAAACTGTAATTTTTAAATTTTATTTAGCCTTTGTTTATACAGGTAAAACACACTGAGATTGAGATTTCATTTTCAAGTGTGACCTGTATAAATGCTCTGCTTGGGTCTGAATTTTTCATTAATTGAACTCCACAGGTCCATCTTCAATCCTATTTCTGAGTAATGACACCAGAAAGGTTGTTTTGAGTGCTGGCCCTTTAAATGTACACGAGCCACTTCACACCAAACCCCACCCCCTCCAGGTTGTTTACTGTGCTGCTCTGTCCCATTCAACCACTTGAGTTCATTAATACAACAAACAACTGAAAATTTTAGCTAATCAGCTCCAAGTTCAGACGCATTTCAGTTTTTACTACAATCACTGTTGCTGATAAACAATTATGTCGTACTCAGAGAAATCTTTATCAGAAGTCTTGACTTTATGTGCAAATGTCATGATGTAACTAGTTATAGGCGTAACAAATTAAGCAGGAATTAAAACAGGTTGTGGAAATCCACTATTTTTGCCAGAATGAATATAAAGATAGCTTTGCAGCACCTGGAGGGTTCAAATTCAAACTTTATGAACTATTAGGCTCCAAATACCCCAATAAATGAACCAAAGACTAATATAAGTGGGTTTATCAAAATATGACCCCTTTAAGGGTTTAGTCTCAGTGTTTCAATTTGGAAACATAATGCTGCCAGTCTGGTTACTCTCATTTGAGTGCTTTTATCCTCATACATCTTTTTTAGTGTGACACTCCACCCACTCAGTCCATTTTTTATTTTTTTTTATTTATTTATTTTTTTTTTTTACACACAAACCCACCAATTACTGTGAACACCAACACTTCAGTCCATCTTTCCCATTGTTTTCAGCGCCTTTTCTTTGTTAACTTTTCTCCCTCTGCTGCTCCTTCAGGCCTCTTCGTTCTCCTCCCGCTGTGCTTCTTAATTGAGGCAGAGGACCGATCTACTAGGACGGGGGGAGGGGGCCATGAAGCCGATCAGAAGGCAATCAATCGAGACATAATAGAGCATCATGTTGTAATGCTCGTGCTACACGGGAATCAATAAGTCGGCTGTGGCGAATGTTGATAAGCCTCAGACTGTTCCTGTGTTCATTAGCGTCTACTGTTCTCCAGAGACAGCCTACCCAAGTGCTTGTGGCCCCTGTGTATGGCACCCTGAGGGGCCCTCAGCAGGGTCAGCCCTACCAATATAAGACTCTAAAGTACCGTGACAAAGCTAAAAGGAATGGAGCGACGTAGTGAGATAAGAACACACAGAGACACTGCTTTCTCTTGTTTCTTGTGTTACCAATTATTCACTAAATTGGAATTGTGCTTTGTTGTGTCTTTGAGCTGTTTAAAATGAATAAAGACCCATAATTATGCAAAATAGTTCTCGAATAACAACACCAAAAGCTATCAGAGGATTCCATATTCCTCCAGTTCCTACAAAATTAGCAAATTGTTCTTGTTACTCACGTCAGCCTAGTACTACTGACTTCATATCTACATACACCGGCAAGCAAGAGTCAAGTACTTACAGAAAACTGAACCTTGAATCAGTTAGCAGCACATATAGAAAACCTAATGACATTCTGTAACACATTCCAAAAGATAGTTGATGAAACTGTAAACATTTTGATGGAAAATATCAAATGCTTTGCCAGTTATGATACACAGACAAGATGTGATGGCTGCTATATCCATCTGTTTTATACACCAGGGGATAAAAAAATTTTCAAAAAAAAAAAAGCCATCACAGAACCTAAGCCCTGCCCACACCTACTGAAAACCCAGCTTCGATATGTAGAACTGAGAGGCGGATGTGCAAAAGGACCCGTCTTTGCATCTCATCCTGGATTTGGAAGTGCCTTACATTGGTTACATCAGTTTATTTGCTATCTCATCTCCAAACCTGCTTCAACTGAGTACAAGACAAATAACTATTATTTAAATTACAGATATTAAAAAAATGCACCTGGCAATCTTTTGTAGCTTAAAATGAACTTTTCCTACCAAACTGATGATCTTTTGTTGGGGGGGAAAAAAAATTGAAGCAGAAATATGGGTAAATTAGCAATAAATAAATAAATAAATAAATAAATAAATCACAACAGCCACCAGTCGAATATTAAAATACTTGTTATTTATTAAAACAAGTGCATTAGTGTTAGAGTCACAGCTGCCAAACACATTCTAAAGAACCTGCAATGTTTGTAGCGCAACACTCTGCTCTCCTCGTTTTCCTCATCGTCTGGATTTAATTCAGACCAGCATACCTCATGGGAATACAGAGGGTCCCCGGAGTCCACCAGAATCCTGATCTCATGACATCTGGTGGGAAACCCTGAACAAGCCACAGAGACTGTGCCAGAGACATCTATATTTGATAGTCCACCTCCTCTAAATGAGCTAAATAAGAGCGCAGCAGTGAGCGAATGCCATAAAGGTCAGTCATTCTGAAACCTTGTGTTCTCCCACATACATTAAGGGATGTCCTGATCTGACTCTTCCAGTAACTCAGCTCAAAGTGTCTACTGAAGCTGTGCCGCACTGCTCTGGTAGAGATGACTCATCATTTTGTGATTTAAATATATAAACCTAAATGCATATGCTGCGTTGTCAGTCTGGTGTAAATGATGCTGGACTGAATTTCTATGATTAGCACAGATTAATTCAATGTACTTCATATCGATCAGTCCTGAGAAGACTGACACCTTATCCACTTCATAAGGCCGTTATCGGTGCCAGCCCTGACACAGCGAATCCCACGGGTTCTTCAACGTGGAATCAAAACACATTTGTCTCTCTTACCCACTGCCATCTGTAAACAAATAGTGAGAGCAGACACCATCCAACAGGACCAGTAATCATTCTGTTCGGCAGAATGAGCCGTTCACCAAAGAGGTGGCGAATGGCTGATTGACTGAATGACTGCGTGACTGACTGACTGATTGATTGATTGATAAGGTCCATACCTCCTCTGCCTGTTGCACAGCCCAGACCCTGCTCAGTCTGAGATTTGTGTCAGCAGCAGCAGCTTTGGCTGCTGAAGCGGCGTCTGTAGTTAAGAAGTGATTCAGTGCCAGCTGTAATTCAGCCATGAGTTGCTGCTGGCGTGACAGAGCCACCTCTCTCTATGCCCCATTACTTATTTACTGGCCACACATCATGGTGTTGCACAGAGCTGCTCTGTGGCCCATTAACATGGATAGAGATCCCACTGACAGTATGCATTTGTTACCGTTTAAACACAAGGTTCTGCCAAGTTTCAGCAAGGAAAATTTTAAACCATAATGGATGCAATTTAAGACCAATTTATGATTTGGAGCCAGATCTTATTGTACTTAAACTTATGCATTTGAAAGTAACAGTAACAGAAATAAATAACATACAGTATTATTTTTAGTTTTGTTCGGGGCCTTTGATACAATACAGAGGTGTACCGAATGAATACACGTAGCCTATGTAAAGAATACAAACACACAGGAAGCACAGTGGCTGCAAGCAGAATCCATGTGCAGGGTCTCCTCTATATACATTCATTAGCAGCGAATTCTCAGGACTGATGCAAAACAAAACATGACAACAGAGAGCATAAAAGAAGTACATAAGCCAGGTTGGACGTTCGAAGCATATTAAGTTTTATTCTCAGTTTTCTATATGTCGCAGCTTTGTGGCACAAAAGAGTTCACAGGTTCCTTGATAGCAAAACGGTTTTTATTTTTCAACTCAGGTTGACAAAATCGAGTGAACCTGCTCCTCTACTCCTTCACCGTGCCTCTCCTGTGGTGCTACTGCGAGGTCATGTTCCCGAGCACCTCACGGAACACTGTGACGTGTTCAAAAATATTACCATGTTTGCCATAAACATTCAGTCTCTCCTCCATCCCCCCCCCACACACACCAGTCTCCTTCACTGTACCAAAAATGTATCAGTATTGTATCAAACTAAAGAATCCTGTATTGAAAAAATACTCAACCAAAATTTTTCTGTGCTGTTGCACCCATAAGTACAACTTCTATCTTATATCATCTACAGCTTTAGCTCCATTAAGGTTGATCCTTACAAGCCATTTGTTTGTCAATCAAATATCAAATCTAAACAGACAAGAATTGCAAGAGCTACAGAAACACCTCATAAGGCAAAACCTGAGAAGAAAGAGACCTAGACCTGCAGTATAGCTTGGAGATATAAAGGTAAAGCTTCCAGTTTTTTTGCTTTTAACACCTTTCAGCTCCTCAAACAGCAGTTCAGGTATTATTTGATGTTTTGATGGAGAAGAAGCCACCATCTCCTCATATCTTCATAGAGGTAGTGGATGGAAACATGCAAAGTGTTGTCTTTTGCTGGATTTCTGAGAGTCTCTTGAAATTTGTGAAACATTTCGAAGGAAGAAAACGTGAGCCTGGAGACTCGCTCTTAGATCCAACATGTGAGAACGCCACAGGGCTTGGGTTTGATCATCTTCCCTGTGATGTACAAGCACCGACGTAACTGATCACCTGCAAGTACTCATCTGTGTCAACACTACCAGGATGCCTCGATCCGTCACCGAAAAACACAAGATGCCGCCTCCTCTCAGACTAACACAATGATCAAGTGGGGCAGGTGTTACTGTCATCTGTTCTGAGTCTTGAGTTCTGGTTCTGAATGTCTGCAGAATTGTGTTTCTAAACCTGACACCGGTACAACTCTCTCCTGACAGACTGACAGGTGTACACATATATTTATGCGTACACTACACTACTACTTTTATATTTTTTTTGTCTTGTATCAAATCTGCCCTTTCCAATTTTTTATTTCCAAAGCCTAAAAGACAAATAGAAATGTAGTTTTTGTGCTCAATGCTGATATCCATCTCCACTTCTTCATTAGCTGTACAGTGTGCATCTAAACTGTTGATTGGCCTATACAACACTAATAACATTAAATCAATAGAAAAAAGAAAATTAAAACCTTAATTGTAATGATTTGCACAATAGTTACATGTCAAACAAAGTTTCGTTTCAGCCCGAGTTTGTCCCATTTTGTGGTTTTGTTACAGTAGATTCATGTCAAAGTGGGACAGAAAATGAAAAGCCACACACGTTATACAAGAAATATGAATACAGTATCTTAAACCCGTCGCGAAAACCCTTTTACTTATATTTTAGAAAAGTCACATCATTGGATCTCACATTTTTTAATAGTTCCGACAGATCTGCTGAAATCCTGCACATTGATCAACCTAAATACTCTATACAGTCTTGATCTCCTTGATAATAGGGGACATACAAGGTGTAAAATGTAAATCAAAACATTGTGCTGTGGTAGTTACCATTCATTGTATCTGTATCACTACTAATGATCACTGTGCAGGTGGTCAAAATTATTTTTAACCATCCAAATTAGGCCATGGAAAGTGATCATATACATCATGATAATAATAATAAAAAAAAAAATCTATTGTGTGATAATCTTAACTGTGTTGCAAGTTACACTCTTTACAGCAATATTTGCTATTTGTGTGCTGTATGTCCTTCGATGTAGCATGGATATAGGCAGGGAATTTTCATGAAGGCAATGCAAACAAACAGAGGACAGAGAACGAGACACAGAATGAGGTGATTCAATAGAGTAATAGTTCCACATAACAGACTAAAGTACTCGTACATGTGATGGACTATAATATGGTTTAATAGCCATGACAATTTCCCATTACTGTGATAAACAATTACATATTGTTAGCCTCATTGCAGAATTGTCCAAGTCATAATTTTTCAGGTCATAGCCAATTTTGTAAAATGAAGCAGGAGTAAAAAGGAGAGTTAAGTTACACAAGTATCACAATTTGGCCAAAAATATGACTTGGTCAATTATGCTATGAGGTTAACGATATGCAGACATGGAGGATTTCAGATGCATCATCCACTGCCAGTTCACAGGTCGGTGCTGGAAATGATAACGGTAGCATCCCAAAGTCCAAACCCTTTCCTGCTTCTGCTGCCGATAAATTCCTTGAGATCCGATGTGTGCAAGTGTGTGTGGAAAGCATGCTGTCAAGTCATTTCCCACTGTGAGGGCTTACAGCATATTACCCCCCCTTTGCACTACAATACTCTATGATTGACAGCTCCTCCTATGCTTGCCCCTAAATTCTACAGTCTGAGGGGTGGGAGGGAGGATTGCAGAGACTCCCACTGCAGGATGCCCCGAAATAACTATCATCATGCTTAAAAGCTCCTAATTCAGTCAGACTGACACCCATAGTTAAAGTGCTGCAGCCGCACCGAGCCGACACACCTCTGCTCGGCTGGCGTTCCCCGCCGGCCCCACGCCGCGAGCCAAAACGCCGCCGTTTCAGAGGGAGCTCTTCCCAGACGGCCCGAAAAACCAACGAGCCCGAGCACTTCATGTTGAGACAGCGTAATGAAGAGAGTGAACGAGTGATGGAGAGTGTGATAGAGAGGGAGAGAAGCAGGAAAGCCCTCATTAACACAGCTCTTTTATTTGAAGTGCTGTGTGGAGGACAAGCAATTATTTCCTGCCAGGCTGAGCGAATGCAGTGGCAGACAGCTGAGAGGAGAAAGAGAGAGAGAAAGAGAAAGAGGGAGAAGCAGTGAGTGAGAGAGGCCGCCAACAGATGAGTGTATTGTTCGAGCGGCCCGCCGAAGAGCTGAGGCTATTTAACATCACCCACACTCTCATTCACATTTTGTAAATAACTACATTTCCACAGCAAAGTCGTGGGCTCCTTGTGTTCAATGAAGTTCTTCAGAAAGATAAATGCTCTATTGACTTGTACACAGCACGTGAACAACCCCCCCCCCCCCCACACACACACACACACACACACCACCAGCAGGACAATAAACCCAAACCATCACCAGGGGAGTTTCCATACAACTATCTCTACCTTACTGTTCTTATTTCCAGTTTGTGTATTTAAAACTTTAAATCAGAGAAATCCTTGAAAGAAAAATTTTACAGAAGCAAAGTTTTTTTTGTGCTGAGAAGACTTGCATGATTTTATGGACCCCTGACAGCATTTTTTCTTTTTTGATTCGGTGATCATTATGCTTACGTTAAGAATTTCTGCAAGAATGTTTCTATTTTAGCATAATTTTATGATCCAATGTCACTTACTCTCACAGGTCTATTACACACTACTGACATCCACTGCTATAAAACCATATCATATTTTTCCTGGCATAAACCTCTCAACCCTACCAAATGTTAAACCATTTTTAGGATTTTAAGCCTTTAAATGCCAGTCTGAATATATGATGACACACAATATATGAGATATTTTCCATATAATACATGGTGAAGGGATGTGGCAATGTTTTGTATCTGAGTCTTGGACATGTTAAAGATTAGCAATAACACTGTTTTCATTGTATTAGTGGTTTTTGTTCAGTGCAGGAGCCTCATGACCATATTTTTTAATGTCACATAAAAATACTAATGCAATTAAATCAATGTTGCTGCTACTTTTTCACTCCCCCTACCTCCACTATTCATTATAATAGAAATAAATCTTTTTGAGTTTTTTTTTTTTTCATAAATAACAGTACCATCATGTATTAGAGCTGCCATTTAAAGGGTTGAAATTTTAAAAATGACTAAGCATTTGGTCATTTTCAGCAGAATTGAAGAGGGTTAAGGGATTTATACAGGAAAAATAAGAACAAATATTAATACAATGATTTTACAGCTGTTTTTTGTACATGTATATCTCTGATTCCGGAGGGTAGTAAACTATAGGGATGCACAAGGATTAATAATAGAAACAAATGTAAACAAACAAGAATAGCAAGGGCTGCAGAAACAGCTCATGAAGCAAAACCTGAGAACAAAGTGATCGAGACTTGCGGTATGGCTGGGAGGTATAAAGGCAAATCTTCCAGTCTTTTTTGCTTTTCACACCTTTCAGCTCCTCAAACAACAGCTCAGGTATTATTTGATGTATTGATGGAGACGAAGCAACCATCTCACATCTACATAAAGGGAGTGGATAGAAACATGCATAAAGTGTTGTCTGAAGCTGAAATTCTGAGAGTCTCTTGAAATTTGTATAACATTTGGAAAGAAGTAAACGTGAGCCCGGAGAGCCGCTCTTGGATCCAACATGTGAGAATGCCACAGGGCTTGGGTTTGATTATCTTCCTTGTGATGTACAAGCACCAACGTAACCGATCACCTGCAAGTACTCACCTGTGTCAACACTACCAGGTTGCCTCGATTGTCACTGAAAAACACAAGATGCCGCCTCCTCTCAGACTAACACAGTGATCAAGTGGGGCAGGTGTTACCGTCATCTGCTCTGACACCTGAGTTCTGGTTCTGAACGTCTGCAGAATTGTGTTTCGAAACCCGACGCCAGTACAACTCTCTCCTGACAGACTGACAGGTTGTCGGCAGCTCCTCAGGACAGACACTCGGGCATTGAAATGCATTTCCAACAGGAGGAAAATGTGACTCATATACAGTAAAAGGAGTTTAGTGTGGGGAGGAAGCTGTAGGTGCACAGAGCTGGAATGAAACATGGGGGAGGGATACCTGTTACAGTACACAAAACATCATGAGCAAGCAACATTTGGGGAAAAAACTGCAACTGAGAACATTCTGAGTGGGCCTGTTTGTTTATTTGTTTGTTTACTGCTTCACACTGAGCGCTGGTGAAGGTTACAAGAGATCGATTTCCTTGTTTGACGTCATGTGATGAGGGTTTAAGGCCAGCGCTAAAAACACAATGTATCGCTCTAAATTTCTGTGTTCATGCACTGCAACTCTAACCCTATTTTAAAGCATCTGCAGGTTTGAGGAAGACAAATTCATGCCTTCTAAAGGCATTTTTCAAGGCGCCTTTGGTCAAATGTCAGACCTTCCATTCACATAAATAACAGTCCAACAGGCCTCATAGTTATTGTGTTGAACCAGTCATAACCATGTCTCAAACCACTACCATTCCATTTCCATTTAACCATGACTAATATTTCTGCTACTGATGTTCAAGCTATTAAAGCTCATACCTGAACGCCTTCACCCATCAATGATTGCTGGAGTTATACAACACAATGCAAAAAAAAATACAATAAAATACACAAAAAAAAAAAAAAAAAAAAAAAAAAAAAAAAGAAAAAACACAAAAAACAAACTAAAATACACAAAAAGCAATCCACTAAGGTTCAATTTCCATCTATCCATGTCTAATGTTCCTGCTACCAACATTCAAGCAAAGCTCAGACCTGAATCCCTCCATCCATCAATGACTGCAAGAGGCTCCACTCATTTCCATCTCTGTTACGATAAAATGATCAACACTAATTACACATTCAACTAATACTGTACAAAGGTCAGTTATTCCTAGTGGATGCATATTCCTGTGTAACTTGTGTGCATGTTAATGTGACAAAAGGGCAAAATTACACAGGGTCATACACGTTTTTCAAGGTCAAATTCAAGCACTTTTATGGGTAATTTAATTTTTTTTTCCAGCACAGCACCTTATCTCTGGGGTCAAATACATATCGACAGGAATACATATACTCACGATCATTTTCTTCCACTTTTTATCACAATGAAGTATATTGTATTATATTATAAACATCTAAATGTTTCATAAAAGCAAAAAGTTTAAAAATTCAAGAAGAACACAAAGATTTACTCAAAAAGAAAGGGAAGCCACTTGATGCTCTTAGGTCACACATGTACTGAGTCAAAGGTTAAGATAAAAGTGTACCTGGAGCATCCAGTAATTTTCACTTTTGACAAAGTTTTTTTTCAAAATGCATCAGCTCTCTTTAAGTAGCTTTGGCTATAATTGCAAGGACTTTCAAACACTTCAACTAAAATTCAAGCACTTTTCAGACCTTGAAAAACACAACACTGAAATTTAAGCACTTTCAAGGATTTCAAGCACCCTTACAAATCCTGATTACAGCTTCCACTATCAATTAATTTATTCCAGTTAGTTTCAATGCATTGAAACTAAAGATTGTTTTGGTTATTTTCCTCAACAGTTCAACTTATTCTTGCTTTCAACTGAAAGAGCAGCAACATAAAAAAAGTCACTCGGGTAAGGTTTTTTTTATCATCTTACAGTTAATTTACAAAGTACTTCATGTTTAATAGTTTTATATTGTGGCTCAGTCTTCTGGGTTAATTAAAGGCTTTTCTTTAGTTTCCTGGCAACGTGATGTATGAAACCTCAGAATACCAGCTTTAAAAATGTTCCTCCACCTCTTCACATTAACAAAAGTCTTTACTCGAGATGTTAAAGTGAAATTCAATACATAAAAGTGCTGCTGTGGCTTGTTCACTCGCTGCGAGTCGTGAGGGATTCAAGCGTGTTGCCACCTCTATCCATCCATGTGTGAAGTAATCTGAGTGAGTGTGAGCAGGGGAGGTTCAATATGGATAGCACCTGAAGAGCAGCCTGGGGCTATACCACTTCTCAATTAATTCCCACTGCCCACCAGAGGCATTAAGCATTCATCCCTTCATCCGTCCCTTCCAGTCAGGCTTTTGAGGACTTAATGCTGCCGTCACTTCTCCCCCTCTGCCTCTCAGACCCTTCCACTACATGTGGGGACAGTGGGTCGAGCGCAAAGTGTTCATCCATTTCTTCCAACGGCCTGTACAACCACCTCAAAGAATCCATCCACATCACACACCTAGCCCTGCTTCACATTACATATCTTCTGCTTGCAGTTATTTAAGCTGATCGCAGTAATTTCTTTACATCTGTCAGAATCATTTGTATTCCCATGAAAAACAGCAATAGGATGATACGAACAAATCCTGATTTTTATCATTTGCAGGGTTTGTAAACATTTTTTGAGGTCACATTTAAGCACTTTTCAGGGCCATTTTCTAATTTTTCCAGCCTAACCCCTTGTTGCCAGGCTCACAGCCACATCTACAGGAATACATATACTTGTGATTAGTTATTTCACTTTTTATCATAATTATGTACATTGTATTATGCTATTAACACCTAAAATTATGTTTCATAATCGCAAAATGGTTCAGGAATTAAAGGAGAACAAAAAAGCGAAATCCACCTGCCGTTCTTCAGACACACGTGCAGCAAGACAAAGATTAAGATAGCAATTTACTTTTTTGACATTACATTTTGAAAAATAAAATTATCACCTCTCTGTAAGTAGCTTTGGCTTGAATATGAAAAATAAATAAATCATCGAGTTAGAAATGCAAGCACTTTCAACCTATTAAGACCCAAACATCCACTGGCGACCAAAACCATCTACTGATATAAACTGTTTAACACCTGTTGATCCATTAATTCTATCAAAGCATGTAAATAATTGGTGTAAAATGCATTTTTTCATGTTTTCATAGTCATCACATATGACCCATTTGGACGTTCATAGGTTCGGTAGTTACCATGGAAACAGTCATCTTCTACAACATTGATTCCCAAGTGTATATAAGCAAAAAAAGCCACCACCTCTTCAGTTTTCTGTGTTTCCGATATAATAACCTTTAACTTTATTTATTTTCTAGCTTTCATGGACATCTACATGATCAGTAAACTAAACATAGGAATAGGAAAATACCAGATTTTGCCCCGAAAAAATAAAAAGAAATGCAAAATTCTTAGTATAATATCAAAATTGTGATAAATCATTTAGAAAAGGTTAAAAATAAAGAAAGATTCCTTTGGGAACTGCCATAAAAATAGCACTGGATTTTAATGGGTTAAACTAAAATTCAAGCCCTTTCCAAACCTTGAAAACACAAAATTGAAATTCAAGCATTTTCAAGGATTTCAAGCACCTTTATGAACCCTGCATTTGAGGCTTGTTGTGCTTCCTTCTGCTCTGATTTAACAGTCATCTTCATCTGCTTGTCATAAGACACTTTACTTCTCATATCCAACCACTTTGTGATGAATATGTTCTCAAATCAACATCATGGTCAACTTTGCAGCACCGACATGGTCATGATTCTACACATACAAGTTGAAAGACGGGTCATTTTTATTTTATATCTTTTGATTTTCAATGCCAGGCTCCTCTCAAAGTATCTATGTGCACTTTTTAACTATTATTTGTCTTTTACTGTAACCCTGATGTAAAGCGAATAGAAAAAGAAAAGCAAATTAAACTGTTCATCACAATTATTCTGTAGGAATATAATTAATTTGGAGCTCTCAAACGGCAAAACAAGATGACATTTCACCAATGACGATGTCCCGTGTTATCTGTTGAGCTTCTTAACTTGCCTTTTTTTTTCTTTTTTTTTAAAACTAAAATTATTTATATTACAAAGTAGATTCATGAACCTGTCCTTTCAAACACAGGGATGAAGAGCTGGAACCAGTTCATTTACTCCTATATAATGAAGATTTCTGGGTTTCCTTAGAAAAGTGGGTGTAAATGGTAAATACAAAACAACTGGCCACACGATTAAATTTGTTACCCTTAAATCAGTCCATCCTCACATCACAATAGACAGGTATCATTCCCATGGAATTCCCATGGTTCTGGGTGCTGATAAAGCTGAACAGAGTAAAGGATTCTCTGCCACTGTATGTCTTATGTTCACTTCTAGGTCTGGTCCATTTCCTCCTGTCAAACTAGAGATGTTTGACTGAGAGAGCCAGACGCTTAGCCAAAGCTTAAGAGGTCAACGACAGAGATAAAAGAAACCGTGTTAAAATATCAGTCTATTTACATGTAATAGACTTTATGTGATCACTGACAGGTCGTCCCTCTCCATGACGGATGCTCTGTGGCTGCCAGCTGCCTGGCGTTGGGCAGACTGACAGCGGGTCATTA
The DNA here is from genome assembly GCA_030068375.1 of Ostorhinchus rueppellii. Taxonomy (NCBI): domain Eukaryota; kingdom Metazoa; phylum Chordata; class Actinopteri; order Kurtiformes; family Apogonidae; genus Ostorhinchus; species Ostorhinchus rueppellii. The sequence goes on along the minus strand of JAQQZY010000023.1, from coordinate 37,485,547 downwards.
CTGAGGCTCTAAGTACGTATGAGCTCCCTCCATCTGCAGCGCTGTGTCACGCCGCCCAGCATCACTCATGCGTTGTTGTTGTTCTGACGTCCCTTTGTCATATCGCCTGCTCTTTCTTCACTCCCACTCCCACTCCGTGTGTGCTCGTTCCACCGCCCTCCACGCCCTGCTGAGTTTACGTAGGTGTCGTCAGCTCCACTTGTCCTCTCCTCTGCTGCTGTCCTGTCTTTTTCTTGCCTGTTTGCTTCTGAGCGGCCGATCTGAATTTGCTTCACAAATCACCGAGCTGCACTGCCAAAGGCGACGCAGCACCCTCACAGCAGGCTATCGTGTTCTACGCGAGGTAAACAACCATCAAGCAAACAAACAAAAACACACAAACTAAGGAAACCCGATGCTTGGAGGTGAAACGGATCTGCTGATTACCGTGGGAAGGATTAAAACCTGCCAAACTGTTATAGGATACAAGTTTTAACTAAACACTTAATGTTAGCTTTGAGAGTATAGAGAGGACGGAGAGCATCCAAACACCAGGGAATACTAGCAAAATGTTCCACCTTGGTTTACAGTCTTGGCCCCGTATGTGCAGACAGACGCATCAAAAGGTGCTGTTCGTTCCCATGCATGGATGGTGGCGCTGGTAGAGACAGAGGAGGCTGTCCACTCCAGTTCTCTCCCTCCCTGGGTAATGATGTGCTTTGCTCTGCTTTAGTCTCTGGAGACTCTTGGCTGACTGAGCACATCCCCCTTGCAGCCGTCCATACCCCCCCCCAATCCTTTTTCTTCAAAACACACACAGAAGAAAAAGTCCTATGCTTCACTCGGCTTTGTCCCTTCACCGCTGTTTCTCTCCTTGTCCTCTTTTGCCCTCGCTCCACAGCTCGCTGTGACTGCACACTTTATAACTCATTCACTCCCTCACTTCCTCTCTCCTCGTCCTCATATGGCTTTTCGCTGTATTTTCCGGAGACTCCTCATTCACTCGCTGCCGCACTCATATTCTCTTGCCTCATCTTTTTCCTTAGCGGGAGGAGGCCCAATCCCACCCCCCACCCCTTCCCAACAGTTCGACGGCTCTCTCACCATTTTGTTTTTTTTGTCAGATTGCCAAATTGGCTATTGTATTTAATCACTCACACTCTGCCAAATCCCATGAAGTAATTAAGAACTTTTAAATCCGGCAATTAACATGTAAAGATTAGGGCTACCCGCTTAGGGTGTTAGTGCAGATGCTGATAATGCTGGATAAGCAAAAGCAGCTTCCTCTGAGCATGGGGGCGGGGGTGGGGGGCTGCTGCTGTGGGGGCAGGGGTGGGCGACAAAGAGCAGAGACAAATTGAGAGCCGGCATGTCCCTCTTATGTAATTCCATTATCCTAGACAATTTGCCTTAATGTGAAAGTGGTAGAATCCACAGATTATAATGACTCTATTCCATCATTGTAACAGACAGAACGACACACGAAGCTCTGAAAACACACACACACAAAATACCTTTCCAATAATTGTGCAGGCTCAACAAATACAAGAGTGAGGTATGCACTTTGATTGTCTGGAGCCTTGTTTATGACTAAGGTTGTGATGTTACTGGTTTGCATTTTGCAACAGTTTCAGTTTTATCTGTCATTTACAGATTACAAGAGCTTCCTATAAGATTTTATAATGCCACAAGCTAAATGCATTTCTTGAGCATAAAACATCTCTAAATAGCTAGAGTCAGGGGACAGATTACACTAAGTGCCTCAGATTGTCTTTGACAGGATAAAGTCACTTTATCGCCTCTTCTAAGTATCCGTGATGTAAACATCAAGGATGTAAAAGACTGACAGATTTGAGACATGCATTTACGCCATTATGTGCACAACGTCTTAACATGTAAATAACAAAGGAGAAATAATTAAAATAAAGTGATTCATCACACCTTCTGTAATTAATGTGCCCACATCTTATCAACAGAGCACAATACAGACTGTTATTCTAAAATATATCAAGTAAGTTCTTTCTAAATGTCATGTTTTCTGATGGCAATCCAGAATCTGGAGCCTTTCACAGTGTTTTATAATGCCAGATGTCTCATCCACAGTAATGCTTAGCAAATTTCCAGATATAATTTCCAGACATTCCAACACATCAAACATGTATGACAAGATGGAGGACACTGTTGACACGGTAACGGTCACAAATGGCTTAGGAACAGTTCACCTGGTGTGAATGGAGTCAGTAATATCACCAAAAAAAATGCAGAATTTAAGTGCATAACAGCTCTTCATTTCAATACATCCATACACATTACCATCAACCTGGGAGCATATAAACGAAAACAGGGTCAACAGCAGTTTAAGCAGTCTTCTCGGGAGGTGAAAACACCAGAGTTGTGCTGATGCAAGGTGCATGGTAAAACTTACACATTTAAAGACAAAACATGCTAATGTAGACATAGCCTGCACCCTTTGGATTTAAGGAGTGATATAACCTGAGAAAACCTTTTATTTCTATCCATTTTGTTCTTACTGAGCCATAAGAAATGTTGCTTTGATATCTGTTGAGCGCATCTTTGTATACACCGTTTAAAACCATTTACTGCTGCTTGATAAATGACACCTTCACTAATAAGCTCCTGAGTCTTCTAGTTCAGTGTATCAACTGTAATGGTAGCTCATGTTCTGCAGCAGGTGAGAAGTCTGAGTCTGGCTATTTAAGGTTATTCCACCTAGACAGGAGGTGCATTTTGCTAACAACAAGAGACACTCATTTCTTCTGTTTTATATAATGCGCAGATGGAAGCTACATGAAATGGTTGACAACAGTGGAGCAGAGCGCAGATAACAGTGCAGCAGTCAAAGACTGAAGTACCTGAAGACTTCCTGTGATCCCCACCATCAATCAACTTTAGAGGGCTCCTAATGGTTTCTCCCTGGGCCCCGGGGCTGCCCGAGGTGCATACCAAACACCACCACAAAGCAAACTGATGTACAGCAGCATGGTGTTATGTTCACACAGCGATCGGGTTCAGATGCCAGAAACATTTAAATATGATAGCGCACACCTAACAGGGGATGCTAATGCAGACCCAGCTCCAATTACCAGAGAACCAAACGCTGAATGTAGAGGCCGAACACTCGGGCTACTTGGACTTGTAGATTAGCAGTAAGGTCAGGTGCAAAAAGCAGAGTGCTTTCTTGTTTAAGAGTCAAGAGTGGCCAAGGCTAGATTTAGCCTGCTTAGGTATCATGTTACATCACTGAACCGGAATGGGTCAACAGGTTCATTAGACTTCGCTTGGTCAGGGAGAAAGGGGCCTCTGCCTGCATGCTAATGCCACAGCCAGAGTTTCACTCTCATTAACGCACATTCCTACTTCCATTAGCACAAATCACAGCTACATGTCCAACAGCCACCTAATCTACCTACTGCTCATAGATGAAATGACAACAGTGGATAAAAGGAAGTTCAGGCCTTGCTGAGATGTGAGCATTTTTCTCTGTCTATAAGTGTACAGTCTACTTAAATCACCTGTAGAAACGGTTGGGTTTTCAATGCATCAGTGAGGAGTGTAAAGAACGGGTGTAATAAGCTCCGAGAGTCTGCATCACTGTAGTATCTGCATCAGAACTGACTGCCACTTGCAAAGCTGGAGGAGATGGAGGTTTGCCTGAAGGGCTGTGATGTAGTCCAAAAGGAGGAAAGGAAATAAGGAACTAGGTCCAAATTGTCTGATCGATTGGAATTGTATCCCTCTGAGCTTATCAACTACTCTATTGATGCTGGCAGGTTTTTCTGACCCTAGACACTCTCTGTGCAAATTACAACAGGGCTTAACCTCCCCTTGTGCCAGAGTGAGGGTCAATGTTTGCAGCTTTGACAGGATGAAACAGAAATATGCCTCAAATCAAAACACAACGGAAAACTACATGATGGATTGCAGGGGCAGCAATTAGTTAAACCAGTGTTTTCCCACCAGTTTTGATCAGCTTTGTCAATAAATAACATTTAATGTGCTAACCTGTAGTGCACCTCTCTGTCTAGTTTGCATTACTTCCAGGACTGTGTTCTGTGACTTAAGTCAGAATCAAATACGCCATTTATTACATTTATTTTAAGTACAAATACCATTTCTAATACGCAGAGTGGGAAACATCACCATCTGCATGCACTAAATGACACTTTCGCAAAGTGTCCAAGTCTAATTATACTTGTGTATGTGTTTTATTTGAATATTTTAAGAAACATACAAGCAGCCAGAGCCCATGTTTACACTATAAGCATAAAACCTCTGTAGCCTTTTTTCACTGCACAGAAACCTACTCAGGAATAAATAACCACGCTGATAAAGGATCAGATGGATTAACGAAACTGATGTTTCAGCTGGGTTTTACAAAACACATCTTATCAATCATTCCCCTTATTATATAAAAGTACTTCTTGGTGTTATCTTAGGTTACTACAGAAGCAGCCACTGACCTTTGTCCTAGTGCTCACACATACACAAACAAGAAACTATAGCTGTGAACTGTGGGAAATGTGTGTGCAGGGTTTTATACATGACTCTGAACAAAACATACAATTCTAAACACATCACAAAATGCAATCATGTCACACAGCGCACATCCATAGCGGAGCTCAACAAAACATGAAGTGGATGTGGAGTGACTACAGTGATGCAAATCATACTTCAAAGTTTAGAAAAGAAATGCTTCGCCCCCTATGAGAAGAGGAGAACTTCAGTAATTAGTGAACACATGTGTCCTGAAGCGCAAGTGCCCATTCAGACTGGAGACTGAGATGAAAGCAGCAAGACAAACATCCAGACAGAGCCATGAGTGTGATTCATTTAGCTGAGAGCATGTAGCTTCATCCGACAAAACACATCAAACAGTGGAGTAATTAGTACTCATTAGAATAAGAGGCAGGCCCCAACTAAACAATCGCATTAATAATCAAAGGTTAACTATTTAGATCAAACAGGAATGTGTGACAGTGACACTCCAGTGATGTCATGTGCTCCAGTTTACCAAATACAGACTACTGGGCTGTCGCCAAATCACAGTGGTAGGATGGCAACGACGTGCTCATCTCCGCTTCCTGCTTTCTTGCAGCATGTTCAGCCTGCATCATCAGCTGTGGTCTTAAACGACACACTGCGAGGAAAAGATCATAGGGGGAGGGGGAAGCCAGACAATTAAGATGGAGCTCAATCTTTTTGGATTCCCAGTAAAGCAACAACAGTGCATCTTCACTCTCTCAGTTTGTGGTACACCAGAGGTGTCAGCCCAGACATTTCATAGTAAAACCACAGCTGCTAAAGGTTAGTGTGTGAGAGACTTGTCAACAAACCCGCAAAATGACTCATCTATCGCTCGCTCTCATCATGCAACTGATGACAAGAGCAAACAAACTCACAACTTATCAGCAAAAACATTCCTCATAACAGAAGATGGGGGCGTGAGTATACACAAGACCGAAAGGGAATCCCGTCAAGAAACTCAAGTTTTGACAGTGATTTCATCTAAGTTTCCCATAAGTAGCTGTCCTTTGCTGACATCACTAACAGCATTCTGGGACATACAAGCCTGTTACAATAAATGCTGAAGTGATTAATGTGGAGGATTTTTTTTTTTGAGAGAAAACATGAGTAACATGACTTGTAAACAGCAATGAGAACAAAGTGAGTCTGTAACGGCTGGAGCTTAGAGGATGATTAATTGGACAAAATGTGCAAAATGACATTTGCACAGCAAAAAAAACAAAAAACAAAAACATAAAGAGGTGGGGTAAAACTGCTAATCCATAAACTGTCAGACCAGGCTGATGATGAAATGACAAGACTGACAGACAAAGAAATAAATAATGCAGGTCAGAATTTGTCTCCAACCCTGATCACAACCACATTCCTGCTTTTCTTGTGCATACCATTACTGCAAGGCAAATCCGACCCATTGAAAAGAGACGCTCCGCAATCCTACAGGTAGGTGAAATGCGCACAGATGCGTTCACCCCGTTTCACTCCCCCTGAAAAGCAGCCCATTCGCTGTTGATGCACTGTAGCTGTACAGCCATCATGAAGTATGGTCCCTCACCCCCCCTCCACCACCACCACCTACCCTCCCACCCACCCCCTTTTGGCTAGTGAAGCAGCCAGCCTACCTAGACGAATGCATAAAAGCAAAGCAATGTTAGTCGCATAGGATGGAAAACTATAATAATCCAACACAACGGCGGGAGATGTTTGCAGCACTGTCCATCAACAAGTCCCCATTCACTCACAGACAAATGGGCTGTCGATCAAAGTTGTCATTCCCATAAATTGCGATGCAATGCTGCTGCAGCCAGCCGAGCAGGGGAAAAACGAGACGCTCAGACGAGAGGGAGAGGGAGAGAGAGGCAGCGCTACGTTACCTTGTGGATGTGCCCTTCCTCACATCGCAGATGCTGCATTTGAAAGCCTCGGCGGTGTTCCTGAAGGTGCACACGCTACAGTCCCAGTAGCCGTCGTCTGCGGTCTGTTTGGCTTGTCTTTTTGGCCTTGCAAATGCAAAGGAGACAAGCGTTAAGGTCAAGTTAGTTCCCAAATACCACCAACATATCTCAGCAATTAACAAGAAAGGGGATGGACGCAGATAAGACCCGTTGTTTAAAATGCGGGCGACAAGACACGGCGTAAAGTAAGACGGTGTTGTCATTAATATTGGGTTCGAGTCCCGGTGACTGGAGCTTCTTGGGTCAATAAATCCCCACAGCGGCGGAGCGGGCGACTATCCACACCGTCCGATTGTATCGCCAGCTAGGCTAACAGGCAGGGAAGCATTGCTAAAAATTTCGGCATCGAAGCTTAGCATGTCGGCTAACAAAACCGATATCAAACAACGTCCATTTCGACATTGGCCCTCCAAAAGGCTTCACGGAGACGGAAGAGCGTTTCAGAGAATGCCAGGCGTATCCTCTGAAAAATTTCCCTTTGTCTGTTAAGTGACTGGGTTGTAGGGAGCGAGAAGCCGCCATAGTGACTGCACTATTCTAGCTAGCAGTGGCATACCAACTGAAAAAGGGAGAACGATCCCTGTGTGAGGGGGAAGCGGCTCCAAATATCGAGGCGAAAACGTCCTAAACAAGTGTAAATCGACAGCGGCCGCCCAGCATTACCTGGTAGGGCTCTTTTTGTCGCCCATGGTGAAGAATAGTCCTCGGAAATAAGAAGAAAAAGGGGCCTCCTTTAATTGTCAGTGAGTATAGTAGGATCCAGATAGAGCCGCTGCTGAAGCTGTTGGCAGACAGGCTCCACTCAGCGCTGGCTCGAGGCACGGCACAGCGACTGACTGCGCCGCGACACGTGACCGCCGGCTGGCCAATCACAGCCCAGCTCGGTTTAAAAGTCTGGATAGATATTTAGCAGCGATTTAATAAGTACGAGAGGTGTTTGACAGACCCGCACCCGACCCACGCGCACGCACCGTGACCCGCGTGGGGTCCGGGTGGGCGTCCACGGACACGCGGAGGCATTTGATGTGTTGACACAGAGAGGAGATGAAGGTGGGATTAAAGAGCACAAAGCAGGTGGAACACTCTGAAAGTAGTGAAAATGTATCATCACTCTTATAATTTGTTGTGTTAATCATTATTACATAATTATTGTACTACCGTAAATACCCACAGCCACGAAAAGAAAGTTTACATCTCTTAACAGGGAGGTGATTAAGGGGGAAACAAACAATACAAAGCAGGTGAAGCACTCAGAAGGGTTTAAAAGTGGTAAAATGTATTATTATTAGTGTATGTATTATGTGTTTACATTATTATTATTATTATTATTATTATTATTATTATTATTATTATTATTATAGTGTATTTATTCACAGCCATGATAAGACCATGAGATGAGATGACCAAAATCATCTCTAATATGCAATGTTTTATCATTTCAAATCCACTAATACTATGAATACATTAACTAATTCAGATAAAATTCAGTTTGTCTTCTTTTCATGATCATCAGATGTGACCCATTTGGATGCTCAGAGGTTCTGTAGTGAACATGGAAACACCGTCATCTTCTACAACGTTGACACACCAGTAAATGTAAATGATGGTGGATTGGGATGCTTATTTTTATGGTCAGTTAATGATATATTTTGCTGAAAAAGTAACTTTTTCTCCAGTATTCTCAGTTTTGATTATAATAACATTTGAATTTACTCTGAACTTTTATGAATATGTGCATGATCAGTGCATTAAATGTAGGAAAATGCATGATTTTTAGCTAGAAAATGCAAAATGCAGAGGATATTATAAGAACTTCTCTATTGCATTGTATCGATTCTATTCTATTCTGTTCTGTTCTGTTCTGTTCTGTTCTGTTCTATTCTATTTGTGCTTTTGTAACCTGGAATGTCCATGCTACAGTAATAGAAATACTGTTCCTTTTCTGCATTCCTTCTGCTAGGTGATGTTTTAACCTTTCCCAGCATGTGTTGGATTAAAAAAAAAAAAAGGAAAATCCAGTGAAAACCTTTCCAGCTTTCTGAGTGTTTAACACTATCAGACAAACACATTCACACCTAATTTCACACTTATACCAGTAATTTAGACTTTCACATTCACCTGGACTGTGTGCTTTTGGAAGACAGGAGACAAACACACCTTATAGGCAGAGACAACCTGCAGAAAAAGAGAGAAAATGTGATTGAAACACTACTTTGAGTCCACCTAAGGCACGTGTACAGACATTCTTAATTGCTTTGCTTTTCTGTCAAGTCACTTTTTTTGCATTTTCTTCCACTGGCAGTAAATCTACCCATTCCTTCCCCTCTTTGATTTCGAATATCCATTAAAATAAATCATTCACTTGCACCTTAATCGTATTTTCTTTCATGAGCTTGCTGGCAGGGGTTGCAGCCAATCCGGTGGCTGTGCCAAATCAGGCTGAATTGGGAAGATACAGCCCCAAAGTGGACGCAATAAACACGCCACGCACACCGTCCACAGGATTGACTCGATACTTTAATAGGACACAACAGACTTTCATTCATCCATAATTTGCAAGAGAAACTTTTTAATCAGGGCTGTTGTTGGCTCTGACAGGCTGCGTCATGGAATGTGTTGGAGCAAACACTGCACCTCTTGCGCCTCCGCTCTGCCCAGGACGAGGCTCTCTGTGGGGGAGACCGAGCGTGAATCATGCAGGCTCATTAGCCGCTCTCCACGGCTCCAGGTCCTATTGTGAATCCCTCGCGTTTATTTCCCCCACCACCCCCTCTGTTCCAAGTGAATATCTGTTCCTCCACATAAGTCTCCCCTCTGCCCAGTGATTACTTCTGCTTAGGTCATAGCACGCTGTTCTAATTGAGCCTCATCACGGTGGCCAACTGATAACTACTCTTCAGTCAAAACAACATTAAGCCCTGCCTCACTGGATCTGTAATGAGTTCCTGGGAAAACTGCTTTTTTTTTTTTTTCTTCTTGTTTTACCTTGCAAGTTCTACAGCACTTTGCATACAGTCTAGTGAACGGAGCTCATTTGTATTCATAGGTAGGGTGAGTCCTTGTAGCTACATATTTTTTTTAGAGAGACTGTAAAATCTGTGCAGAGCGGTTAAAGCACTGATACAAAAGATATGAAGAGCAAAAACTAAAGGAGGCATTTATAACATTTACTGAGAACAGCTGGCCTAAAGGTAAATGAAGCACATTTGTGGAGCAGATTCAGATTCCTTCCTCATCAAGTGCACCCTTAAGCAGGGCGCTTACATTATTCAGAGACAGATTCACAAGATAAACAGTTAGCTCTCATTCATTATTTATTAGAGGTGAGTCTGAACACGATGGCATTAAGGCGGTGAAATGAATTAGATCCCAGACACTGTTGGCAAAGAAAAAAAAAGAAAAAGATGTATGTGATGCAAAGAAACTTGAGTCATTGTTGAGGAAAGTAGATTCATTCCAGTCCTTTAGACTAAACCACGGGTGTCGAAGTCATTCTAGGTCAGGTTCCACATACAGCCCAAACAACCTGAAATTTCATAAGATAAGACAAGATAAGATAAGATAAGATAAGATAAGATAAGATAAGATAAGATAAGATAAGATAAGATAAGATAAGATAAGAAGAAAAAGACAGGGGAAAAAAACACTAGTGAGAAATGAAAAACAAAAGAAAATGAGAAATTTGGTGTTTATATAAATAGATAAATAAACATTTTGAAATTTAAGAAAAATAAGAGCAATTTTGGTAATATAATGTCTTCACTTATCATTTACTGTATGTATTTACTGTTGGACAAGAGAAAAAAAAAGAAACATGTATATGATGTAAAGAACCTTGAGTCATGGTTGAGGAGAGCAGACTCATTTCATTCCTTTAGACTAAACTCATTCTAGTTCAGGTTCCACATACAGCCCAGTATGATCTAAAGTGGGACAGACCAGTAAAATAATAGAAAAACAGCCTCTGAGTAATGACAGCTCCAAATTTTGTCTTTGTTTTAGTGCCAAACAAGCCAAATGTTCACTTTTTTAAACTATCAGTTCACAAAAAACATGAAAAACCTGAAGATGATATTTAAGATAAGATGAGATGAGATAAGACTTTATCGATCCCACCAAATTTCACAGTTGACAGCAGCGACATACAAGAAAAAGACAGGTAGAAAAAAAACACAAGTGAGAAAATGAGAAAAGAAAACGTGAAAAAAACTTTTATGTAATATTTTAATATTCTTTTTGTTTTTGTGCCAAACAAGTAAAATGTTCACTTTTATAAACTATCAAAAACAGATCCATGCACAAACTTGTGGTTGCTCATGACGACTCAATGAGGATACTGCTGAGGGTACTGAGACATTCCAGTACCAGTCAGATGTTTGTTGATTGTGATGTTCGATGCTGTGCGGCTGCTAGACGACCTCTTATTTATTCATTCATGTGCAGAGTTACAAAATCATCAAACTCAATTGTACAAGCCCTGGTCTGTCCCAAGATAAGCTCTGTAAGGTTTATATCTAAAATGTGGTCTCACTGGAGAACGAGCCTTTATGTATAAGCAAAGTGTGAATATCTGCCATTTCTTTTCCTTTTTTTCCTTCTTTTATTTTATCTTATCCTATGGACCTAGCTTATGTGTCTTTAATAAAACTTGAAAGAAAGAATGAATGAATGTGAATAACGTGGAAAACTGGAACAACCTGGAATTTCTTAAGAAAAATAAGTGCAATTTTAGCAATATTATGCACCACAGATCGTAGTACATCTACAAAGGCCCAAATATTTAGTAACAGGTGTAATATTGTTAAAACTATAGAGTTTTGAATTTGGAGTTGCCACACTGTAAAAAGTAAAACATTGACTCAACTTACATTTTTTTCTTCAATAGGTCACATAAAAAAAAAAAAATAGTCGAGTGAACCAAATTAAATTACATTGCATTAAATTTGACTTAATTTAATTTGGTTCACTCAGGTAATTTTTTTTTTATGTGTGACCTTTTGGAAAATGTTTAAGTTGATTCACTGTTTTACTTTTTACAGTGCATCATTTATAGATTAAAGATTCAAGATTTATTTGTCAAATGTGGACATACATGTGCACAGACAGCAAAAAGAAGTTACAACAAGCACCCCTGTATAAACTGTGAATAGCATAGAAAATACAATAAACATAAAATATTCATTCATTCACTCATTTTCTGAACCTGTTTTATCTTCATTAGGGTCATGAGGGTCGCATGGAGCCTATCCCAGCTACTTAAGGGCCAAGGTGGGGTACACCCTGGACATGTCACCAGTTCATCACAGGCTGAACATATAGAGACAAACAATCACTCTCACATTCACACCTATGGGCAACTTAGATTAACCCATTAACCTATCAGTGCATGTTTTTTGGATGGTGGGAGGAGCCAGAGTACCAGGAGTGAACCCATGCAGATGCGGACAGAACATCCAAACTCCAGAAAGGTCCCACTGTACATAAAATGTAAAAAAAAATAAAAATATAATATGAAATATAAAATGTAAATATGGATAAGTAAAGTTTATAGGTGACACTGGTTGACAATTAATTAGAAATTATCTGCTTTAGAGATTAAATGTACCAAAAAATTTATGAATTTTAATAAGATTAACTGGAAAACAAATGACAAAAGTGCTGTTTTCCTGATGTTTTCATGTTTTCTGTATATGATAAAGCGTTCTTCACATATATGTTGATTTATGTACATTCATATACAGTAATAGATCTATAAAGGTTCCATTAGATAGAGCCTGTAAAGTGACTGTATTGTAATGTGGAGACAGTGTTTCGCAGTAGATCTAGTAGCTCTGAGACTAATATTCCTTTGGAGTTAAACCTATTCTTGCATTATTTCTCAAATTTCACACTTTGACCCAAGACTGTATCTTGGAAACTTCAGCCAACCAACATTTTGGACTTGATTTTTGTTTTTCAGTGACTCACAGGTGGTAAAATTTCCCTTCTTTTATTCTGGAAGCATTTGACTTGTAGACCAGTGTTATTATGTTATTATCGTACTGCTCTGACCCATTTGAAACCCAATTGGACTAAAACGATTCTGACATCCTCGACCATAAATATGTTCAGTGTAATTTCTGCTTTTCACAAATTCATCCCACGGGCCAGATTGGAACCTTTGGCGGGCCGGTTTTGGCCCTCGGGCCGTATGTTTGACACCCCCGGACTAAAACAACCTGGGAATGTCTGTCAGTTCCATAAACGTTAAAGCTCCTCAGACTGAATCTGACTGCATCCGTCGTTCCAAGCAGCACTTCGTCTGAACCTCACAGCGGCACTGAATTCCAATAACTCCAGACGGCTGCTCAGCGTCTGACAGCACAAGTTGTACCGCTTCAAGGCACGAAAATGTTGAAAAACAGTCTGACTTTTCGAGAGCCAATATGACCATTAAATATTATTATTACACTCACTGATCTAACAGCTGAAAGAGTTGATGCAAGAAAAGATGATTCTCTACTTATCTCTCCACACACAGAAGTAATATACAGTATATGGACAAAAGTATGTGGACACGTTGATTTAAGGAGTTTAACGGGTGTAGCATCACATTATATAATAGTGCAATATGTAATAATGTAATAATTTATCACTTCATTATGTAATAACGCCATGTTTTGTAATAGCATGCAGCATTTTGTAAAAAACAAATAAATATTAAACTCATTTTCTAATAATCTTTGCCACATTTAATAACATATTAAATATTGTGTCGTCCAAATGTCAGTGTACCGGTGCATTTCTTGTCAGTTATTCTTAATTACTTCAGCTTTTGTCTGTAGTTTTAAACACATTCTCCATTATAATTAATATAGTTACATTTGATTTAAGTTTGACTAATAAAACAGCTTACTTGTTTGTTTGTTTTTGTTTTTGTTTTTTTAAATAAATTGTAATTAAGTTGGAATGCTTAAAGAGGCCATATTTATCTAAGCCCACTTTTATTAGTCTTTGGTTCTTTTATTTGTGTGTTTGGACCCTAATAGTTCATAAAGATTGAATTTGAACCCTCCAGCTGCCGCAAAGCTATTTTTATATTCTTTCTTGCAAAAATCAAGTGGATTTCTACAACCTGTTTTAATTCCTGCTTAATTTGTTAAATTTTATAACTAGTTACATCACAACATTTGCCCATATAAGGTCAAGACTTCAGCTGAACATTTCTCTGAGTACAACATAGATGTTTATCAGCAGCAGCAACTGCGGTAAGAACTGAAAATATGTCCAAACTTTAAGCTAATTACCTAAAATGTTCAGTTGTTGGTTGAAGTGGACAGAGCAGCACAGCCAACAACATGGAAGGGGTGGGGACTGAAGTGTCTCATTTGAATTTAAAGGGCCAGCGCTCCAAACCACCTTTCTGGTGTCATTACTCAGAAATAGGTTTGAAGATGGACCTGTGGAGT
>JAQQZY010000023.1:37456284-37467010 GCA_030068375.1 Ostorhinchus rueppellii | reverse complement strand
TCATTTGTTTTCTGATTCATCTTATTAAACTATGTAAGATTTAGCACATTTAATGTCTGGAGCAGATATTTTCTAATAAATTGTAGAGCAGTGTTGTTACATCAGAAATCAGCCTTTCTACAGATGTATGAACACGTAAAATAATCAATTAACTCTTAAAACAGGTTAAATGATCTAACACTTGTAAGTTTTTTTTTTAATCTTGGCAAGAACCAAATAATTTGCAGTGTTTCTTTCTTTCTTTGTTAACACCTTAGCAGCAAAAGTATTGGTTGAATTCATACCATATTGGGTTTATAGATTGCCAGTGACCCAGAATAGATGTGATTATATTCTGGCAACAGTAGGTCAAAGTTGAAACTGTTCATGAATTTTTACATTTTTTATAGTTCCTTTCACTTATAATGGGTGAAATTTCATGTTTATTTAAAGCATCAATTTGTGACCTAGCTTTACATCAAAATGCCAACTTCCTTGACGCCTGAATCGATTTCAAATTTTTCCTTTGAGTAGATAGTATTTTGGTTGCATTTTGGAGAAGGAGGGGTTTGATGCAAATTTGCGACAATCGGCATCAAGGTGTTAAAATGTCTGAGTCTGATACATCTGGTATTATCCACGGTGTCCACAGGTTGGACAACAGCTTTGTTTGTCTGAGACTTTGGACCAGTTTAGAGCCAGTTTTGTGTTGTAATGTGGGCAGAGATACAGTGGTGGAAAAAAGTTTTTGGACACCCATGCATTTGTGATAAACATTAAAATCCCTCTTAAGTCATCAAACTGTTCCATTTTCCAAACCCACATGCTCCGTTCTGCACATGCTCTGTTGAGTCGAGGCCAAAACTGGATGTTTCAGCAAATAATGAAACACATCCAGGGCACGACATGTTGAAACTATCAAGAAAAAAAAAACACTTTCACAAAAAAAAAAATCATTTGCATGTGTTTGTGTCTGTCTGATGATGACTTTTTGAAACACAAGAAACGTTTCAGATTATGTAGAGTTTTAAGGGTGTCCAAAAACCTTTTTCCACTTTGGTTAAGGTACTTTTAGTGGCTGCAAAAAACCAAAAAGGAACCAGGTAAAGACAGAACCATCAACAAAGGACCAATGGACCACAATTATTGAAGGAATATATAGAATGGAAACAATAACTCACAAACTACGACTATAGGAAGCACACCTGGACTGATTACAGGACCTGGAATGGAGGAAGGTCTGAATAATGTGAATGTAAGGTTGTATAGTGTAGCCAAGCAAGGTTTGTTTGTTCACGTCTTGTTGTTTTTGCTGATTATATGTTCAAAAAAAATTCAGTGAAAAAAACCTCCCAACTGTTTCCGACTATTGTATTTAGTCAAACTTAGATTTTGTGGACAGAATTGGTGAAAAATACCCATTTATAAAACTCTTTGAATGTTCCTTCTGTTTGTTCTGTGGAGGTTTATGCTGGAATGCTGTTCTGCAAAGTGGCCACTAGTTGATCTTAGTGGACTGTTATTAGCGACAGTTACTTAGAACTAAAATGACCAAAGTAAATATGTCAAATTTGCTTGTATGAGGTTTGTGTTGTGCAGACAGCTGGATGCATTGATGCCAACTTAGTACTTTTGGTTTTCAGACTACCCTAACAACGTATTTTCAAAAAGCATCCAACAACGAATTTAGCTACTTTTAAAATGTGTTTGGAAATTCTTGAAACGTGACTCAAACATTAAAACACAAATTTTTCCTCTAAACGACACCAAATGATTCCTGTGTCCCAGTCATACCTGGAAAAGACCAACTTAGACACTTTGTTGGTAAGTTTATTGATTTGTCAGACATTTCTAGAGACTCTTCATTTAAAAAAAAAAAAAAAAGCCATTAATGATAAATCTATCTCCTTCTTTTGGTGTTATTGGAGACGTGAATACACATATCGTTTGTCTAAAACAAATCACTAAATATAAATCAGTTCCATTAACACAGGGGTGTCAAAGTCATTTTAGTTCAGGGGCCACATACAACCTAATATGGTATAAAGAGGGTCGGACCTTTGAAAAAATTTAAATAATAGCTTAAGTGTCGAGTGAAAAAAAAAGTCAAATTCCACAATGAAAATGTTTACATTTACGAATTGTACATGAACACAACATGAACAAATATGAACAACCTGAAAATTCTCAAGTAAAATAAGTTAATATATTATTATATTACGCCTTACTTCATGAATCACAACTTGGAGATCAGAGTGGATCTACAAATACACAAAACAGTAAATAACCTCAGAACATTATTAAAATTCCACATAATTCTCTTGAGAGATTTCAGGTGATTCACTTTTTTTATTTTCTTTGTTTTGTTTGTTTTTTTTTATAAAAGGCTAGTCTGTAAATGTAAACATTTTGTGTAATTTTACTTTTTTTTTTTTTACACTAAAACAAAGAGAAAAATGTGCAGTTTTCATTATTTACAGGTTACTATGATAGTATTTCACTGGTCTGACTCACTTTAGATTGAATTGACCTAAAATAATTTGAACATCCATGACTGTTCATATCTTCAGCGTAATTTTTACATTTTACAGATTCCTCCCAGGGGCCGGATTGAACTCTTTGGTGGGCTGGATTTGGCCCCCGGGCCGCATGTTTGACACCTGTGCATTAACATATAAATACACAATTTTTATATAGGCTTGGTTCACTTGTATATGTAACTGTTTTCATGGGTAATACATACTAGTCACTTTTCCATTAGGTGTATGCACAAAACTTTACTGGTATTTACTAAATGTTGAAAAAACAGAAGTGTATAATGTCGGTTTTACCATTAAATCCCAAAAGCGATGATTTGTTTATTTATTATCGTGAGATGACACCAGAAGTCATTCCATATATATGACGACAAACGTATATATTGTGTTGATTTACACATATATTCATTATTATCATATATTACCCCTCTATTCCAAACTAAATTTTAAATTAATTCAGTTTCCTGGTGTGTCCTCACATACCACACCATGTTTTGTTTTTTTTAAACTCTTCTTCTTCACTTGTTTTAACATCCGTCCACATCCAGGTTTTTTATTCACATGACTCTATTTGCGAAAAAAGGTCTTCCCATTTCAGTTTTGTGTGATATACCAATTTCATAACACCTGAAAAACCACCTCTTTCCAGTGCAAAAACTTTTAATCAAAAAACAAAACTTTTGACAGAATTTGTTTTTCCATTAGGCAAATTTTTAAGCGTAAGTTATATTTCCAATATTTGAGGGTCAATGGAAAAGCAACTACAGTCTCTTTTTGGTCCATTTGGATTGTTAATAAAGACAGAAAATTGCAAATGTTCTGGTTCAGTTGTAATCTCCTAAAAAAAAAAAAAAAAAGGACTCTGCCTTAGTGTGGACATGTTATGGGTCATTCCTGTTTAAATAAAGGTTAAATGAATCCATGAACACTTTCTATATATCTGTGGGGTGTAGAAACACCAAATGGCATGGTTTTATCATCATCACTGGGCTGCAAACCAACACTGGGATTTTAGGATAAAGACACACGATGATAAATGATGCGGAACAGATTTCTTTACAAAATAAATTTTCAGTCTGTTTTTTTGCATTCACTCAGTTAAGCGGCATCTCTGAGCCTCATACATACCCATGCTCACATTCCCTCTGTCTGTTTCTCATACATAGTCATACACACTTTCTCTGCCTCCCTCTGTTTGTCTTTTTCTCTTTCTCCCTCACACAAACACACACACACACACACACTCTCTTTCAGCCTCACGGCCATCTTCATTTCCATGTCCATGGCGGTGCTGAATGGCTCTAGTCTGTACCCGGTGCTGTGTGTCTGCGCATGTTTGCATGAATTTGTGTTTATGTGCAGCGACTGTCCAGTGGTCAAGCCCCTGTGGAGTTTAAGGGTTGTGTGAGGGGAAGTGTGGAAGCATCTATGGGGTGGGGGGGTGGGGGTGTTGGAAAAGGGGGAGGAGAGCGGTTGAGGACACTGTTTCCTTCAGCGATGGAATGTCTTCATGCGTGTTCCTGTTTGGAGAGGCTGCTCACGGCTCCCAGAAGTTGGCAGGAAACCACATGCTGCTTATACTGGGCCGATAAGGAGGAGGAGGAGGAGGAGGAGGAGGAGGAGGAGGGGAAAGAGGCAGAGGAGGGAGGAGAAGTGGGGAGGGAGGGGGCGCTTTAGTAAACCTTCAGGAAGGTAGATTATCCCACGAAATGCTGGCAGAGCTTCAGCCTTTGTGCACGTGTGTGTTTGTGCATGCATTCGTGTGTGAGTGTATGTGTGTGTTCGGGGCAGAATCAGGGTGTGTGACAAAAAAACAGCTCCTTCAGCTCACTCAGCAGTGGAGAGTTTCAATGAATCTGGGGCAGGTTCCACAAAGGGCTGCAGAACAAAAGGCCTGCAAGCTGAGAATGTGCAGCGTAGAGGCACGGCCCAATCTCACGCTTTGTTAACTCGCAAACATAACACCGAATAAAGGCTAAGACAATCGCGCCTAACTTGTCGACGACATGCCTGTTGATTAAAAAGCCGACAGCTCAACGCCTCCGATGGAAGCGTACGGACGTGATTCCAGTTGGACGCTTGTGCAGGATGGGCTACAGCTTCTCAAAGGTCTTCCCACTGAGGTCGTACATTATGTATGAGATACCGACACCGGACTAAGCAGGTCGTTATATCTGTGTGTGTCTATTACTCTGTTCAAAGCAAAGATAAAGGGTAAGAAGAGTTGCATTTCCACTGAAGCTCAAAGGTGAGAAGAGATAAATAAATAAATAAATAAATAAATAAGGGACAACTGAGAAAATGTGTTCATTCTTTTGCTAAATTAACATTCATCAAAACACAAAAACAAACGAAATACTAACTTTTCATTGGTTTGTGTTTCGCTGCATGAGTATCTCAGTTTATCCAGGATGTCATATTTAACCCAAGTTGCCACATGAACTTCAGTTGCAGCAATTAACACGTGCAGAAAGCGTGACTTCATTGTGCACAAACCCACGTCCATCTCCCCCTTTTTCCAAATCTTTGAATTTGTGAGGCTTGAATGATAGTGAAACAACATTTAATGACATCACGCATGAAATCTTCAGTCATACACGGGCGGCCAAGTGCGTCGGGGGCTCATTTCGGATTTTTCAGCAACTTAGAAATGAAAATTGTTGATGGACGTTAAGCTGTCTTTATACTATTATCTATCCTATAAACCTCAAATATGAGTGTCACAACTTCAGGACATGAAACATTATTGACATTAATGAATAAAAAGTGTCCACAGCCTCTTTTTAGTTTGGAGATGCTGCAAAATCACACAGAAAAGAAGTACCAATGCTACACATACCCTGGGGCGACGTAAAGAAGGGGTAAACATGACAAACTCATGGGGCCCAATGGATAAAGGTTAGAAGATGTGGGGAAAAAAATTATTTCTGTTTTTTCCCCCTTTTATATTCCCTTTTAATAGAAGAAAAAATTGAAAAAAAACGAGGGAAAAAAAGATGTGAAAATTTTATGTAAGCTCTGGAGTAGCGTTGGACGTCCAAAGTTAAGTTTCAGTTTCGGTTCCGTTAGCAATTGCAGGCACCATGAAAAGTCAACATTGTGGGCTCTTCATAATTGTGAGTTTCTTGTTGATTTAGGGGGTAAGTACATGGGGTAGGGGCAGCAGTTATATGTGCAGGGGGGTGTGGTCCATAACTAACAGTGGCATGAAGTGCAAGTGAAACTTACCATGCTTTCTACGTCTGACTCCCGACTTCTACACCTTTATTCTACAGCGGATCTTATGCAAAATTTTCACAACTTCTAACCTGTATCCACTGGATACCCTCCACTGCTCTATGGGCCCCCCAGAAATCCTGGGCCCCATGAATTTGTCACATTTACCCCCCTTTACGGTGCTCCAGGTTACAGCACCTCTATACCACCTATTGGCTCTTTTCCACTGCACATATTTGTAACGGTTCCACACAGCACGGTTCGACTCCACCCCCATTTTTTCCTTTTCCACTGGGGGTTGGACCTGGGACCTGTTACAATTTTTCGTACCCGTTTCAGAGGTGGCTCTAGCCGTGCTGAGCCACCACTAAAATGTGACATGAACAGTGCTGTCCACCGATTGGTCAGAGGATATGTCGTCATACGCATGACAAAGCTTGGGGAGCTTAAATAATCACCTGCCATGTGTGGAAAAACACACCTGCGAGAACATCGACAGACAGGACAGCAACATCAGACAAATAACAGAAGATTTTTGAGAAGATGGAAGACCAGTGAAAGACAGCCAACCACGATGTGACACTTCATTAGTCGCCTGAAAATGATGTCATGGCAGTGTCGACCCCACCAACTCCACCCACTTCAACTAGTCCCGACTAGTAACAGCTGGCAGAGATAAAACAACTGTGCTGGTCCAACAAGTGGGTAGAGTCGTGTCGTGCTAAAGTGTGCCGAGTAGAGTGGTGTAGGGTTTGCAGTGGAAAAACACCATATGTCCACACAGTGCACATAGCCCCGCCCCCAACATCTATCTTCCATGGGGTTCACAGTAAGTAGTGGCGCCCCAGCACATGATACCTTATTTTAACTTTGTAATATAAGAAAATACTTTTAAAAAAAACATGTTTCTGGTGTGCCTGATCCACATGAATAGATGCAGAGTATTCTGATGCATATTTCAGTGGGTTATGTTATAGATGTACAAAACTAGACAATCAAAAGAGGTCAAATTCAGGACTGCTGGTCTATGATTGTGGACTGAGGGTTTTCCCCACTGCAGTTTTCATTATGAATCAGTCTGTTGTGTAGACATGCAGCAAAAAACCTGAAACACTGGAAAATGTGATGGAAAACAAGAGCAAATTACACTCCGATGCAAAACAGTAGAATATTTTTTAAACTGGCATAGTATTAGTGGAAAGTCTTTTTTGGATCGGTCCTTCAAATGGAGCCGAACGTGGTCACAAATGCCACGTAAGTCACAGAGCTGGTAACTGGTGCAGTCTGGTCCCTGTGGATTTGGTCCTATGTGAATGATCCTCAGTGGTAAATGTTGGTGAAGGTATAGGCCCCTTAGCCCCTCCCCCTTGGCCATTGCAATTAGCACTACCCCTTGAAATGGAGCTGTTAGTAATATTGTCATAATGTAAATATGGAGTTGTTCAATGTGTGGAATGTTATGTTTTGTAAGATGTGTCTTTTTTTGTGTGAAAACCAATAAAAACATAGTTTAAAAAAATCAGATTAGATTAGATCAGATAAAATTTGATTAGATAAAATTAGATCATATTACATTAGATTAGATCAGATTAGATAACATTTGATCATATTACATTAGATTAGATCAGATTAGATTACATCAGATTAGATTAGACAGAACTTTTTTGAATCTTTGGCCAGAGCCTTTCCAGAAATTGAGGTTCCTAAAGCAGCACAAACACTGAGTATACACACAACAAAAACACAATAAAAAGAAAAAAAAATACAATATCTATGAAAAAGAAAACTTTTTTCTTTTTTTTTTTTTTTTTTTTAACAGTAGTGAAAAAAATTGCAGTTGCACTTACAGAGAAACTCCAAAACTCCGGTCCAAACCTAAACATACACGTGTGTGCACTTCAACGCACTTGGAAACCACCTGAGCTTCTGTAGAAGAACCACGGCAGGGTGGACTAAATGCATGGAACCCACTCCCACAGTAGATAGAAACAGCATTCTTATGAATATTGATGCACATCCATTCCACTTCTGCAGGTAGATCTCCCTACACAATGAACCTTTAAAGGAAGTAAGTAATGGAACGGACAAAAGGGTTCTTACAGGTCACAACTTTCCACTTCGTAACACAATCTCCGCAGAATGGAATAGCGGAGACACATTGTCGTCTACACTCCGCCTGCATGTGCCGAGTCGAACATGTCCAACTCCGGTCTATAGTAATTCCCACAAGTGCACACATGCAGTCCGGGGGATTATAAATCACAGGCACTTGGGGAAGGTTTTAGCTGACTAGAGCTTGTGTTTATGGTTTTCTGTGACTGAATCCAGCTGTTTGGAGCCACACAATGCTCCATGAGACGTAGTCAATTTGGCAGATTAGTGTATTGACAGATGGTGCGGCCATCCATCCAGCAATCAATATGTTTTATTTTAATCCGCTCAAATGTTTACTCAAGAATCTGGACACGGGTCCCCTGTTTCTCCCCCAAGGCTCCGCCAGCGATTACACACTATCTCCGCCCTCCTATTACACTTCACCTCCTCTCCCTCCCTCCTCTTTCTGGCCATCCACGCAAAAGCAACACATTCCCCCCTTTAGCTCAGAAGTGCACTGGGATAGCTAGCTAGCACCCTCCTTCCCCACAAGTAGGGCAGCCAAATCGAGCAATCAGACAAGACATCCATCACTATCCTGTGGGGTGGAGTAAATGACCTTGATGCAGTCTTCACACTCAATTTCAGATACCCTTGGGCTCCATTATGGGGGGGGGGGGGGTTTAAGCAGCGAAAGCGCAGCCGGCCTTCACATTTGATTCCTACGATACTGTACGTGATAAGTGTGGGATGCAGCACGGAGGAAGGTGACTAATACAGGGGAGGTGGGGGGTCACAGGAGGAGGGCGAGGGCGAGGGTGAGTCAGCAGGTAATGAAAGCACGGCCCGAAAATTAAGATGGAGTAAGAGGGTGCAGGGAGATGAGAGCAGGAGATGGTTGGAAATAGCTGGAGGAGCAAGCAGGTAGAAGGTGGATGTGGATGGAAGAGGATAAATTGCTTTTCAAGGACTTTCTAAGCCCCCACCACCACCACCACCACCACCTACCCACCAAGCTGAAACTGAACTGTACCTCAAAACCAACAGTACTTCAGCTAGAGTAGGCACAATATGTGGGTAATTTTCAGACAGGAAAGGAGAAAAATCTCAAGAGCGATCCATCACATCAGTGAGTTTAAGCATCTGTGAATGTAAAAGCCGGCTGCTCTCGCGCCTCTTCTCCTTCCTCTAGCTGGGGAAGAAAGCAGTCTATGATCGGGTAAGTGCTTCCCCTCCCCCCCCCTCCTCGACTCCCCTTTTCAACTCTCTTTCTGTGGCTGATGGGAGAGGGGAAAAAAAAAAAAAAACCTCCCTGCACAGATGAGCGCTCGCAAATGAAAACATGTTTGCATACCAACAATCCGGTGCAAGACATCAGATCCGTTTTGATGGAGCAAAGACACTTCACAAAAAAACCCCCCCAAAAAAACAGACCGCAGAGTTTTGACACTGAGTGGTTCGGACAATGGTTTACTTTGATTTTTCTTTGGCTTGGGAGTGTTTCTCAAGGCCTTTGCGACGTTCTCCTGGTAGCTTTAGCGAGCGCCCGCCGCTCCCCTGGGGGTTCATTTGAGAAACACCACCTGCAGGTTTGAGTGGCATCATTAACAAAGGTCAGATGTGCTCACTGTGAAATTATACACACATGAATTTCTCATTGACTTGTTAATACACCTGATTTCCTTGCCCAGGGTGACAGTTTGCCCTTTGCTGTCTGCCAGAGGGGGGGTTTGGAGTTAGACAGAAGAACTCCCACGTGGGCTTCACACATTTGATTTAATTAAGAGGCTGCTGATAACACTACACACAGTTAAACAAGCATGTAAATAAAAGCAACATCATTAACGAACCGAGCGGCAAAACAAATCAATACGGGATATTCGCAGCGTACAGTGGATTGCATTGCCTTAATCCCTCTCGGAGGCAGCACATTCTTATCAGTCCTTTAGGAATTGAGGAATTTAGGGCAGTTGTTGCTTTGGAGCAGCGTTCATATCATGTGTATGTGACTTTATAGTAACCAGCTGCCAGCGACTAAAGCATCTACTGATCTGAAATGTTTAATAACTTTTGAACCAGCCGCATCAGTAGCATCAGATATGAGCCATTTGGACGTTAAGAGGCTTCGTAGTTACCAACGAAACACCATCATCTTCTACAACATTGATTTACCAGTAAAACCCATGGAGTTGGATCAGTGACAGTGGAGGGATGCACTTGTTTTTATGTTCACTTAGTGATATCTTTGCTGAAACAGTCACTTTTTCTTCTTTTTTTTCTGTTTCTGATAGAATAACCTTTGATTTTACGCGGAGTTTTCATAAACATCTAAATCAGGGGTCTCAAACATGCGGCCCGTGGGCCAAATGCAGCCCCCCAAAGGTTCCAAAGCAGCCCAAGGAATGAATTTACAAACTGCAAAAATTCCAGAGTCAAGGCTGTTCAGGTTCCACATGCAGACCAATATGAGCTCAAGTAAAATAAACGCATAAAAACCTTCCAAAAATAATGACAATATTTTCTTCTTGGTTTGATGTGAAAAAATATTGCATTATGTCTATAAATAATGACAACTTCAAGTTTTTGTCTTTGTTTTAGTGCCAAAAATAACATTAATTTCACAATATTTATTATATTCAACAATATTTTCTTCTTTGTTTGACATGAAAAAATAGGCAGATGCTATTTGCACCCAGGTGTAAATAGTGAACATTGTAATTTACACCCGGGTGCAAATAGACACGCCGTTGCTATTTGCACACGGGTGCAAATAGGATATATTCACACAATTCTTCTATTTACACCCAGATTGACTAGCATAAGCACGACTAATACAAAAAATAAACAGCTAGATATACTAGATACAAATAGTAAGTATCTGACTGTCATTGCAGGCATAT
>JAQQZY010000023.1:37415523-37426579 GCA_030068375.1 Ostorhinchus rueppellii | reverse complement strand
TTGTGGGAGGAAACCGGAGTACCCGGAGAAAACCCACGCAGACACGGGGAGAACATGCAAACTCCACACAGAAAAGTACCAAGGTCCCGCCCAGGACCTTCTTGCTGTGAGGCACGAGTGCTAACCACTACACCACCGTGTCGCCCACAGTCAATATCTACCCCAAATACTTTTCTAATTGCTTGCTTTAAATTTAAGACTTTTTAAGACTCTTAGAACAGAATTTAATGCCCATTTAACAGCCATACTGGCAAAACTTTGACTCCTAGAATGTCGGAACATGTATTGGTTTATTCCAACACCTGTTCTGAATTATTTCTCACCGTTGGCTGCAAAGTTAAGAATAACTGGTTCCTAATTTCAATGTAAATGGTTGTGTTGGAACAGGTAAAACTGAGTACACTTAGTTTCTTTGCAGCTTGGACACATTTAAACACAGTCCAGCCAATGAGCTGATGGCAACATAAGTGAAGACCTAATGTATCAAATTTAATACGTTCCAAAGACTTTTTTTTTTAAGCTATTAAATGCAGATTTGTAAATTCAAGACTTAAGACTTTTTAAGACCCTGGAGGAACCATGTAGTAAAAATACAGTGCACTGAGGTGCTTTTTCTTCCATTTTTATCAAACCTTATCCAAGGAATTCCTGTTGTTTTACGTACTTATTTATTGTTTTTAGCTTTTCTCTTAACCCATTTATACCGGATGCTGCACAGCGCAGCATTGCACCTCCTTTAAGTCTTTTTCCTAACATATCTGACTGAGATTTTTTATAAAAATATGTTGGTATGTTAATGCTAAAGCGCCATGCTTTAATAAAACATGAGAGTCTAACCTTTTTAAATGCATTTTATCTCATGTTTTTATGTGCTTCAGAGGCTTAGATATTAAGGTTTTTTATAGACGTTGACAATTCTTAGTATTTTTTCAGGACATTTACCCTGGGTTAGAATAGGTTTTTATAGGCATTTTTTCTAGGCGTTTTAGGTATAAATGGGTTACTTATTTTATTGTTTTTATGATGTGCAACACTTTGGAAATGTTCTTGTTTAAATGTGCAATAGAAATAGTGAATTGGATTGATAATTTTACATTTGAACGTTCTCTTTTTATGCCTCTCCTGTGATGCTTTTATATTTTACGTAAAGCTCTTTGAATTGTCCCGTACATAAAATATGCGATACAAATAAACTTGCCTTTGTCTTATTGTACATTTTTAAGCACTTGAATGGTTTGGCAGCCCCAGACCTTTCAGAGTTTTGAACTGTGTCCACTCCGGCTGCGGAAACACCATCCTCAAATGGTCTGATTTTAGACGCACCACGAACCCGTTTAAAGACAGAAGGTGGACTGAGGTCTGAGGCTCTGGAACATTCTGCCAATAAATCACAAGTGAACAGTCCACAAAGGGTCAAAACGCAGTAATGTCCCATCAGAGAGCAAACTTTGATTGCCATTCCAACATTTATTTCAATATAAAGTATCTCCTTGTTTTGGATAATCCTTGATGGTCCAACTAAAGCAAAAATGAATTTAAAAGTAAAAATGTGGGTCATTTATCAACACTAATCTGTCAAATTGTCTCTAAAACAAACATTTAAACACTTATTTTAAATCTCTAATAATGACACACTTATAATTAACACAAGTGAGACTTATTTGAACTAACAGTTGTGTTCTAGCTGCTCTCATCTTGTTTATTCTATTATTTTGTATTTGTTTTAAGCAGCTTTAGTAGATTTTATTCACATTTTTCCTAGTTTACCATATTATGTATTCTTATTTCTATCTTTGGACAGCTTGCCTTATCGCACCCTCTTAAGCCCAGTTGCCCCCCGTGCCCACAGCTCCATCTGTGTTGCCATGGTAACGCTATGCAATTCCTTGTAGCAATATACACATTCTACACTGTAAAAAGTAAAACTTGAATCAACTTAAAATTTTTTCTTCAATAGGTCACACCTTAAAAAAAATTCATAGAGTGAACCAAATTAAATTACATTCAATATAATTTAATTTGGTTCACTCAACAATTTTTTTATGTGTGAAATTTTTTTAAAGTTGATTCAAGTTTTACTTTTACAGTGTATTGGTGGACGTAACCAGAGCATCTGCTAAATGCGCCAAACCAAATGTCAGACAACAGAACATGAACAAACAAGCACTTGAAATATCTAAAACATCAAAATGACAAAAAAAATATATCAAAAATATCTAAAACAAGCCAACACCAGACCAATGAGACGAACTCTACAGCGCTAACCTTACATGAACCTGACATTTGTTTCCAGTCAGAATCATTTCAACGTAACACAAACCAAAGGATTAGCAGATAGAAGAGTCGTATCATAAAACTTTTGATAAACGGCGGTAAGACAAAATTCATAACTGTGTCATAATACAACCTTTATTTTTATCCAGAGAAATATTTGCACTGTTGGATCTGTTTTGTGTTAGCTTAGCGCTGCAGAATTTGTCTCATTTCTTTGTCATTATTACATTGTTGATGACATATGCTGGTCTCAGACTGGTAGACTGGTTTAGATATTTGCACAATTAACCCTATATTCGGCCTCATCACAAGTAAAGCACTGTTAGATAGGCGCAAAGTTCTCATCCAGCACCTTTTACTGTCTATGGCAGCACCAGAGTCCCCATACGTCAAGTTCTGGTCAAATCTGGAACTTTGTGTCTACCTAGCGGTGCTTTACCTGTGATGAGACCAAATATCGTTCCAAGTAAATATCTGCCCAGGTAATAGCCTCGTTCGATTTTGCATTATGATTTGTACTCGTTCTGAACACACGGCTCCCAAGATATATTTAGGAAAAAAAAGTAGATGTCTCGGTCCCTTTTTTTGGAGGACATGCTAACTGACACCATTGGTTTACAGCAACTGCGCTAAGCTAACGCTAAGAGCGCTGCTCCCAAAGCAGGACAATGCCTGGATGGATTTTAACCGTTTTTTTTTTTCATTGTTTTAACTCTGGGGGTGACCGGCACTGACTTAATTTCATTTTTGGGTGTCTTATTCCTTTAAGAGGCGGCTTCTGGTGTTATTTTTTGCATTTTTATTTCGCTGCACTTTATAAATTATATGTATTATTATTATTACTATAATATCAGACATGGATCCACTGCATGCGGACACGGCTGAGGAGTCAGATGGTCCATGGCGGCCCCCGGCTCCTCCATCCTCAGGGCCCTGGGGTGCTCTTATCTCTCAAACAAACCGCTCCAGTGCCGCAGCCTCGCTCGCAGCCCTCATCTATCTGCCTGACATGTGCTTCCTTGTTTGTTTTCTCTCGCCTGCTAGACGCTGCCGATGATATTGAGCTGTGTCGCCCGGCGCTCCTCCGTTCACGCCAGATGAATCAATCACTCCTTGCCTGCTCCACAGCCCCTGTTTAGCGCCGACAGAGTCTTTTCCACTTCAATCAGTGCCGGGGCTTTAGGAAGAGGTTAGTCCTTTTCCTGCTATTTATTAAGAAAAGAATAGCTCCCTCGAAGTAGCTCTGCCAGCCGGGTACTTTGGCTGAGTGATCTACAACAAAGACAAATGTTTGACAGCTTCCTGGAAAGGCATTACCGCATTGATTATATGAGCTCAGCATGGATATATTATAGATTACAACTGTTCATATTTGGGCAGTAGAGAGGCTCTCCAATAATACACTGTTTAAAAAGCTGTTGAATTACTTTTAATTATTAAACAGCGTTCGAAATAATTAATGTGACATCAAACAGTATGCCGACGGTGTTGGTGCATTTGTATGCAGCTCGGGTACAGACTAACAGATGTAGCAAAGTCAGATTAGACAAGACAAAAGAAAAAGAACAAGATCAAGAAGGCTTGGGTTTTAAAGAGGAATTTGTAGAGCGACTGGTTCTTGTAGCTATAAAAAGATCATGCATAATAATACTTTGTACATTTAAGCAAAACAGGGCTCATTAAGAAAAGTTGGGCCCCATGGAGGTCAGTTAACGAGCAGCACAACAAAATGAAGCAGCGGTTCTTCAATTCAAGCTGCAATTTATTACAAAACCAGACACTTTCTTACATTACTTACATGTTGAGTTATAAATGTACCTAAATTCCACTTCAGATGACACTTTGGAGTCGCTCTAATCATCTGTTTCCTGAGTCTGGATGATGAGCAGAGGGTTTTTTCGAGGACTCTGCTCCAAGAAGGTCCGAGTGCAGCTTCTCCCTGGCGTCGTTTCAGTCTTTGCTGTGGTAGCGTTTGCCTCAGAGCTGCTCCTCTCAGCTCGGTCGCCAGAATGTGAGCCTTGAGTGATTCTCAGCTCCTCGGCCACTCGTTCCTCCAGATCCTGGATCAGCTGCCTGGAGTTCTGAGAGACCGAGGGGTGGGCATCTGCTTCCTGCTCCACCGCTGACAGGAGTGTGTTTGTACGCTCCCAGGGGACTTGAGAGCTGGTGGAGTTGGTGGGTTGTGGCTGGGGAGGGCTGTCCTTAGACGTCCCTCCCCCTCCCCCTCCTCCTCCCTCTTCCTCGCTGGGATCTGTGCAGTCTTGCCCTTCAGCCTCAGAGTCGTCGCTCTCATCAGACGGCTCGCTGCTGCTGCTGTCGCCGCGGGATACTGCATCGCTCCTGGAGACTCCTTCCTCATTTTCCTCCTCCTCCTCTTCTTCTGCCACCAATGTTGCTGCTTCCTCCAGCTCCTCAAGCTCCAGCTCCAAGTCTTTTTTCTTCAGGGAAGCCTTTTCTAGCGTTGTTGCCAGGGCTAGCACCTTCTTGGACCTTTATGGATGAAAACAGTGGAAAAGTGGGGAAAGTGAGGCTTTGATTTCTTAATAAAACTGGGAGCTGTGAGACAAAAAAAAAAAAAAAAAAGACACATCCAAGTACAACTTCATCAGACAGACACGGCGACTAACTGGTGGACTGGTTCTGCGTACTAAAGACATAGCCACAGGATAACCATCTACAAATCTAATACCCATTAACCAAATCCCATTCTCATCTGAATGCTAAGTAGAGCGCGATTTGCAGAGGCACGGGGGGCTCAATGAAATATGGAAATATGGACGTTTAATAATGTAGGAAGATGAGCGCTGCTGATACGAGGGGCTCGGCTCTTCTCCTCCCCCGCTGCTGCTCTCCCTGTGAGAGGTGATAAGAGACTGAAAGGGATTACAGAGAGATGCACACCTCCCCCTCCTCCCCCCTCCTCAGCCTGCTCGTGCAAACACACACTTATTCACACTTTCACCTCTGCATACTGAGAGGCTAAGCCAACAGTGAGTCGATCTGCAGCTGGTGGAAGAGCCGGTGTTTATAGATGATGGCAGTGAGCACAAGGACCTTTCACATCGTATAATGTGAAATTTTCTCTGCTTTCGATGGAGATCGCATCCCAGAAACACACGCAAACATCCAACAGGGGAGTGAGAGATGGATTAGAGATGAAGCAAGTATCAGTGCTCAGAGAATGTTGACTCCAGTGGTTGAACTGGAATTACAAAGACTACACATGCCGTGCCGTGCACTTTTAATTCCCTCCCGGCCAAATATAATGTAAGATTCTGTTGAAAGTTACTGCCCTATAATTTAGATGAGATTGTCTTTGTTGAAAACTTATTACACACATATTTATATTTGAAAGTTCTCAGATTTTATAACTGCACAAGGACGTTTCAAGTTAAGATATCACTCCAACAAAAGGGTCACCGTCTCCATTTGATGTCAGTCAGTCAGTAGGTCAAGGTGGCGTGTTTTCAACAGGCTTCTGCTCCATATCAATATGCAGCCATAGTATAAATCAGGTGTAGATATCTCAATATATTCTTCAGATAATGCAATTACATCATTGAATGGACTGAGAGACCAAAGGACAGACGACAAGATGATTTCAATACCCCTTTGGCCATCAAAAACCGCCCCTCGGATTGGGTAGACGACCAGTTACAGATTTATTGATTAAATCTGAATTAGATAGTTTATTTATTTATTTTTTATGACAATCGCTCTGATATCAATCAAGTAATTCCCTTTTTTTCCTGTTATAAATTATTGTTACTCCATCAGCCTTTGGAAGTTTGGTATAAAAACAGTCTGACACCAAATAAACTTCATGGATCACAATTTATTCAGTGTCGAATGCAGTAAATGTATTGAACGTAGTAAACTATTTTAAAAAGTACATTATGATATCGCTGTTCAATGCTGCCGTCTTAATTTTGATAGAGCAGCGACAGGTGATAAGTCCACATTTATAATATCCCGACTTGCTTGGGCTTTGGTTAGCATTTGGTTAGTGCTTCTTCATCAGCAGGGGGTTTTCTATCAGTTTTAACTGCCTCTGTAAAGTAATAACCATTGAAAACCACTGCAGACATTAAAACAGGTCACAGATGATGAGCTCAGAAAGATGGTGTGAACTAAGAAACCATTCCATTTTATATACGTGTTTAAGTAAACTTTCAGAGCGATTGTTCAGACTTCTGCACCTGTAGCCTAATCACTGCTTTGTTACTGAGAATTTTCTGTCAGATATGGGAGGTTTTCAAGCTGCTGTGATTCATCATATAATTCAACATTTATTTTGACAAAGGAATTTTATGACATCTGTGTGGTTTTTGCTTTGAGCTGAAATTCTACCCAACTTCAGTACAAGAACCAGTAGTCCAGTCAGATGTCTCCACGGTCCTTACATGATGATCTTGAATCTTGAGTTCTGGTCCAGAATGTGTTTTCTAAGGTCTGACCAACATTGACCTTTGCAAACCAAATTCTAAACAGGTCAACCTTGAAGTCCAGATGAACAATTATACCAACAGTGAAACAATCCCTCAAGATCTTCCTGAGATATTGCATCGAGCGTTGACTTTTGATCTTTTGTGTATAGAATATCATCACATCATCATACACTGTGAAATATTTGCGTGAAATATTCTTCTTTGGTGGCCCAATAAAATAATTTCCAAGGCCTGACTAACCTTGACCTTTGGCCATCAACATTTCTTTAAGTTCATCCTTAAGTCCATGTGGATGCTTTAATCAAATTCCAAGATTGTCTGTCCAACTATTCCGGAGATATGCCTTAAACATAATGAAGCTGGATGGTTGAACTAAGGATGTTTTCAGACTGGATTTCTAAATCTGTGCTGTACCTGGATATGTTCACACCTTTCCTGCAGATGTTGCGTTCTTGGGCATGTACCGCGGCCCGTGCCCGAGAACGAGTGGGTGTTACAGGGGCAAAACAGTAGGTGGTCGTGTGGAAGGAATTCTGTAGCTATCCAACAAACGCCAAAGTGACAAACCCTTACGTCATCAACTGAGCGACTGATCTGTTCACAGGCAATACTTTTCTGATAGCCTGTTAGAAGCAAAAAGAGAAGAAGAGCGACTTTTGGCGACTGTCTAATAAAGTTTTGAGAGTGGCTGAACGGGAAATTATCCGACGCACTTTAGTCAAAAGAGTAATCCAAGGCTTAAAGCAAGGTTCCTTTACGTTGGACTAAATAAAATCTTCAACTGCCCAGGCATTAAAACATCTCATGATTCAGTTAATTGACATTCAGGTAAACCATAAAACATCGGTAAACAGCCTTCAAAGTAATCAACAAACATACTTTTAAAAAGGTAAAGCAGGAAGCAGGCAGCAAAAGTAGGCTTTCTTCCATCACCCACTCGATACTAACACTCACCTAGAGTGAACAGGTGATATATAACCAACTGCTACCATCATCAACACCAGGTGATCCAATTAAAGCGTGTCATTACATAGCTGCTACATGACTAAACCTACGTGTCTCCTATAGTGACCTTTGGGAGACAACAGAAGTGCCGTCTATGGTCTCAGGGTGCTGGATGGTGCGGGATTAGGTCATTTCTGATTTCGGATTGGTTATAAGGTCACTTTCGGTCTCAGGTACAGATTGCTTTCACATGACAACATTCCATACTGGAATCCACACTGTCCACACCCAGGACTACCTTCTCAGCTGGACTTTGGGTACGGTACTTGCGCATGGAACGTCTGGATTCACATTGATCAAATTACGTGGACTTTGGGGTCCAACGTACTCTGATACAGACTCGGTACCCAGTGTTAAACACCCTAACTGACCTTAAGGAGATGCACTATGGAATCCTCTGTGTCCATCATGTCAAGGCTCTGTCCATCAGCCTGCAGAAGCGAACACTCGGCAAATAAAATCACACAGAATAAATAAAGACACAGGTCAGCCTTGAACAGCGAGACGGACTCCAGCTGTGCACGTCTGCCTGCGCTACAGTCGATACAAGTCTAGCTAAAAGCGTAATGTCTCACAACTCCAGCGATTACGATTAAGATTAAGAAAACGGCCTCATAAAGCGCCACATTAAACAATGTTCCTGTCGCCAGTTTTATAGTTGTGTCACTGCTCTAGACACAGCCCTCTCTCTCTGAACGGGCAGAAGGTGTTTTATTGCTGATGAATGTCCTTCTACAAGGCCCTATTTGTGTAAAGCCCTCAGAATGTTGGAAGGCTAACCCCTCCACCTCCCCTCCCCAACCCCCCGCCTGCACATTATTCACGCTGGGAAAGCCTGCCATGCTGCCAAAAACTTAAGTGGTTGCTATTCGTTCCCCCCAGTGCAGTTAGGGCGTGTGTGCCGGCCCCATCGCCATGGTGATTACGAGCTGACCTCTGTGGGTCACTGCGATTCAGAGTCCGTCCATTCAGGGTTTGGATAAAGTGTGTGGGCTGTGTGTATGTATACAGAAGATGAGGGGGGGGGGTGGTGTGTGGCCTCTTCCGCTGCTGCCATTCACATTTTCACACTCGGCTCTGGTTGCCCTCTCTGGCCCAATTAACCCACTGCTGAGACCCAAGATGGCTCCTCATTACCGTGCAGTCCTAATGAGCTCTCTGTTCTGGTGAGTCAAGTGTTTGTAGAAGCAGCATGTAGGGGTTGTGTATTCATTTAAGACCTCAGGAGGGACTATGTAAACAGATCTTATAGTTGTGCTGCATTATATAGATGCATTCTCACAAAGACGCACAAAAGGAGAAATGTTTTAAAGCTAGGTTTGGGGGGGGGTGCACAGACTTAATCCATGAATGTTTTGGCTGCTCTGCATCACAATGTGGCAGGTTTGAGAAAAGTGGCCAAGGTCAGTTTCCTCCTTTAGACGCTTTGGAAACTGGAAACACAAAACCTCAAAAGAATCCTAAAAATCATGGTTTTGCTTTGGAATGCAACAGTTAAGAAAGAAAGAAGTATGAGAAGGCCAGAGATTTAAAAAAAAAAACACAAAAAAAACCCAGATGCCTTTTATTAATGTCAATATGATCACTGCACCATCACCGAGGAAAAAAAAGCTGTGTTAGCTAATCACGCTTGCAACATGTTCCTTAAGATTTGTCACTTTGCATCCTTTTCTACTGTGGCCACTAAAAATATGAAGCTACCATATGTTTGGTCTGTCTGTTCTTGTCTTTTAATTAGTTCAGGGAATGTCTCTAAGGTAGACATACAACATAGATACATGTTATGATTCAATCTTATTAAAGCATGTGAGGTAATTTATGACTTATTAAAACAGAATCTTACAAAAACCTGCTGTATACATAGCATCTGAAAGTAATCCGAGCGTCTACATTTACATTTATTACAGCCTTGTAACAACCAACAATATTATCCAGCTACAGGGGCTGTTTTACTGGATGATTACCTCTCATATAAATAACTGCACTTCATGATTTAAGCGTCTATCTGCATTCATTTTCTATTACTTATATAAATGTAAGAATAATTTATTAGATATCCCAACGGTGCATTTCTATAAGAAGATGAGTCTGTCTGTTTGATAATACATTGTTTAAAATGCAATCTCTCAGGAATGATTCAACACAATGGTGCAAAATTTGGTGCAAGAGTTCACTTCGACCTGAGGATGCACTGATTGGATGTTACTGATTAAAGGTCAAGGTTGTTGTGTCTTCATGTCATAATATTCTATGAATAAAAAGAGGGAATGTCTTTAAATTTAGAACAACCATTTAGTCAGACTCAAGGAACAACTAGAAGAAATAGATTGTTTACCACAGGTTGCTTAAAAGACACATTCTTGGTCAAAGGAATAGGAAAAAAATATACAAAAGGAAAAAAATGTTGAGTATAATGCAATGGTAGTGGATGCACTTGTTTGTTGTTTCTACATGTTCAGTTCACCTAATGAAGAAGATGAAGAGCCATTTATCAGCACTGGATACTTAACAAATGAATAAAATGTTCATTTGTTTGTCTTTTTGGCTTGTTAAAATGTTATTAATGAGAGATGCCTACATATAAAGTTGAGCACCAGATTTATTTTGGATTCATTATGAAACTGTGGTGTGACAAATTAGACAAAGACAATCTGCTGCTGTCTCTAATTAGTAGGAAACACTGCAGCTATGACAGATGCACTCCCCAAAAATAGAAAGACTGGAAATGGACGTGCATTTATGTAGGGCTTTTATACCTTAAGGGCTTATCAAGAGTCTGGTCTTGACCAAACTAATGTAAAGTCCAAATGTCATAATAAGACTTTATGTTATTATGAGCCATAATAACTTTTGTTAGGATTTGGAACTATATAAATAAATTTTGATTGAAGGTGTTTTATGATAAGTTACATTAAACACCAGTTGAAGAGGAGCGATACGGCCCAAAGACACTTCAACATGTGGACAGGAAGGAGGGATTAAACTCCCAATTTTTCCAGTTTGTGGATAACTGCCTCTAGTTCCTGAAGCACAGCTGACCACAAAGTTAACCCACAAACACCCAGACAGCCACTGTCGACCAAAAACATCTACTGATCTAGAATGTTTAATACTTGTTGATCCACTAATTCTACACCTACATGTAAATAATTGCTGTAAAATGCAGTTTGTCATCTTTTTGTGGTCACCAGATATGACCCATTTGGACGTTCAGAGGCTCCGTCGTTACTGTGGAAACACTGTCATCTTCTGACATTGATTTACCAGTAAAACCCATGGAGTTGGATCAATGACAGTGGATGGACACACTGGGTTTATGTTCAATTAAT
>JAQQZY010000023.1:37397359-37411913 GCA_030068375.1 Ostorhinchus rueppellii | reverse complement strand
TCAGGTGTGTCCCCCTCTGGCTTCCAAGCATGGAACTGACAAATAACATGATCCTGTCCTGAGAAATCCGAACCTGTCTCATGTTCTCTGGTACCTGGACAGCTGATTGTATTGC
Organism: Ostorhinchus rueppellii; assembly: GCA_030068375.1. Taxonomy (NCBI): domain Eukaryota; kingdom Metazoa; phylum Chordata; class Actinopteri; order Kurtiformes; family Apogonidae; genus Ostorhinchus; species Ostorhinchus rueppellii. Next base: position 37,411,798 of record JAQQZY010000023.1, on the reverse strand, counting down.
GATGACAGTGCAGGCGGTGAGCGATTTCACCACAGCTCAGACCTGCTCGTAACACGCCAACGGGCCGTTCTCTCTGTTATAGCGCAAGTCATGGTATTTTGAGCAAAAAACATTTTGCCATTGTCTTTGCTGCTTTTGTATCGGCTATTAACCACACCTAAAGTTACCAGTCAAGCATGACTCTGTACGAGAGAATTGACTCGATGTCCAACATTAAGGGATTAGTCTAAACGCCAATGTCACGCATGCTGAGAATTTTTAAAAATTCAGCTGTTAACTGTGTTACTCATCTCATTAGGAACATATACAAAACAGGCACCTGAGCAAAACATTTTCTGGAAATTACACCACATGCATTTTGTAATGGCACTGCGTATATTAATGTCATAATCCATTCAACTAACAAAACATCCAAAGGTTCCGGGTGGAATTATGCTACATCTAGTGGTGATGTCAAGCTCTGTAACTGACTGAATATGCAGTACGCTCCTCCTCAGTGGCTGCAAAAAATGTCCCACACTGGAGCCAGTTTTTTTTTTTCCCCAGGTCATTTTTAAGGGATTATCATCTCTGGTCCAAATCCAACATAGATGTTTTATGCCACCTGCCATAAAATGTTAAAAAGAAGAGGAGGTCTGGTCTGAGCTACAACAGAAACACAGTGGACTGCGGAAACGATTCACTCCCTCTGCAGATATAATCAGCTCATTCTAATCTCAGAAAAACAACTATTCTTTTATCAGGTGATTATACATCAATGAATAATTATGCCTATTAAAATCCATTTCTGCAATTAGATCCTTCTAAATCCCCCTATACTTCATAAACTGAGCCCTTAATACCTGTTAAAATTGCATTTCCATCCCTAAAATTCACATTATTTTCTTTAAAACTCTGTATGAAACCCTCTCATACAACCTCCAATAACGCAGCAAACATTGCAAGAGCAAGACCATCTGGACAAACGTCTCAGTCTGGTTCAAACAAACCAGAGAGGTTCGTTTGTGGTTGAAATGTGATATAACAAAACTACCAGGTCTTTGTGTTCCTTCTACAGGTGTGACTGGGAGGTACGTTAACATTTGGGCAGATGTTTTTTTTATTGGAAACAAACCAAAAAAAGAAAAGAAGAAAAAAAAGGGAAAAAGAACTGATAAAAACAACAAAATACACATTTAAAAGCACTATAGATTACAATATCTGAAGAATATGATATGAAAGACTCAATAGAGATACTAAAATGATGGATGAAAACATCATGGGGGATTATGTTTGACATTTAGTGTGTTCTCTCTCTTGGTTTTAATTTTAATGAGGGTTTTGTGGATAAAACGGATAAAGTGGCATTTCATCAGATGGCTTTTGTTCTCCTCTTGGACTTTTAGGAGACGTTCCAGAGATGTCACAGTATGCCCGAATCTTTAAAACCACAAGAAACCGACAGATCTACAGAAGTACAAACCAATCCTTCCCCTTTAGGGCTTTAACTGAGAATGAAAAGGAATGTGGGATCATTGTTGGAAAGCTTTTTTGAGGGTTTGAAGGTTTTACATCCCACATCATGAATTAAGCCTTACAGTAGTGCTGAAATTTTCATCAAAACACATTATTTTCATTGTTTCTGCTTTGGTTTAGTTACTGCTCTGAGGGGGGAAAATCCTGCAGGCTTAGTTATGAAGGTTGTTTTTATTTTGTTTTGCTTTTTTGCATGTAAAAGTAAAAGTTTAAGATCTGAATTAAAGATTGTAAGGGACTTAACTACAAACTGCAGAGCTCTTAACTTTCTCCTTTTAATGTCTGTTCTATTAAATTACTTTATATAATAATACTTCTGAAGTGATATTCTTTCATCTGTTCCCTTCATACCCAACTGGATGTAACAGAATTGACATTAAAGCTGCGGTTTAATAGCTTGTCTTGTCTTACGCGGACCTTTGAAGCTACAGATAAAACGCCAAACTCCGATCAATAATAAGTCAAGTGGCTTCTCCAAACAAGGATAGGAAAAATTATACAGACGCAGTATGTAAGTCTGTATTTAAGATGAGTGTGTGTACTCAAGACAAAAGGCTGGAGAGGCTTCATGCTGAGAGGAAATCTGGACTACTTATCCCTGTTCGCTGGGGGACATTTGTGGCTTTGTTCTCCCCAGCGGGGCCTCGAGGACCTCCTTCAGTGCTGAGGCTAACATCAGATAGAGCAGCTCCATTATCTGTTTCAAACGCTTCAGGACATGCGCTTGACAGTTGTGATGATGCTGCCCGGTGTTTGGTGTTTCAGGCAAGTCCTTCCCAACATGCATCTGGGTGTCTCGTCGCGAGTGTGATTGAGGAGGGGGGGCTGCAGGAGGTGGCCAGGCTTCGCTACCGATTGAATTCTGGGCTTTAAAGCTTGACTTTGTGTCATTGCATTACCGCGGAATTAACCACAACCAGACAGCTCGAAGTCATGATTACTACCTACAAAGTATAACAAGTGTGCGCAGGTAATCATTACGCCTCTGGATGTTTGGTTTGTTCTGACATTACCATGAAATTAAGCAGGGATTCTTGCAGAATTTTGGCATTCTGCAAGTCTGAGTCATAGAACATGTAATTTGTTCAGTATTACTTTGTTACATAAGGGAGGATGAGCTCCGTATTATACTGTGAGATTCAAGTTGACTGAAGGTTTTACACAAATCTAGTTTTTGGCCCCTTTCAATACAAAAAAGAATTTACAACCATCTTAGTATTAGTTTTATTCCCATTTTGCTGAATTTGGTCCCTTAAGCTTCGTTTTTGTTTAGTTCTACTGTTTTTCCAAGTGTCAAGCTGAAAAGATGCATAAAATTGGTTGTATAAAACTATTGTAAAATGTCTAATTTTTATTTTTTGTCACTTCTAGATGCGAGTTTGGTTTTGTTTTTTGTTTTTTTGGAGCCAACTGGTTGATAATGTGAGCCCATTCCATTTCTAAGCTTTAATGTTAAGACACCGTTGACTCTGTAGAAAAAGAAGAAATAAGTATTTAAGACCTTGGGGTACCTTAGAGTTGAGCAATCTACCCAAATAATAGGCGAGTTTCCACTATCGGAACTTCCGGGCCGTTTTACAGGAACTTCACGGTATGCGTGTGTCTCCACTGACTGGGCCGTTCCGACAGGGCCATTTTCAGGAACCAACAGAGTACCTGCTCCAGGGTAGATACTCGAGAATGGCCTGGTAGAATCATTAGGCGGTACTAGTGGCTAACTTGCACAGATTGGTAGTCGTAAATGACATTAGCAGATCGCGACAACATCCAATTTTAAAAGAGTAGTTGCTGGAAGAATTTCACAACACGACGATCTCTGATTCCATTATTGTGTACAGCAACAGCACAAACACAACGAACATCCCAACTTCATCCATGTCCATGTCCAGTCTTGTTTCCTCCTCTGCTGCTGCTTTGTTTTGGCACTTCCTGTTGGTGAAGTTACTACAGAAATGGACGCGATATGACGTCATCGCGAGGTTCTTACAGGGCCATTACTGTAATGGAGACACGACGCCCGAGAGGACCAGGACAACTCACAGCCTGGTCAAAAGTACCTTCCCCCAAAAAGTCCCAGGATCCGTGTAGTGGAAACATACCTAATTAGATGATCTTTTGAGGTACAATCTTCATCCACGACCTGAATCACCATTTTCTTCTAACAAAATGCAGATGAGGTACAACTAAACTGTAACACGTTTTGTTCCAGTTTCTGGGGGATAAGACTGTATGTGATGGGTTTTGGTTATTACCGTCGACTAGAAACGGTTCATTTTCGGATCATACTATTGACTGACGAACATCCAGTCCATACTTTACTGACTACACGAACATCTGTAGTTTTACAGTGTTTACAATTAAAACTGTCATTCTCTTAATGAAAGTGTGTACAAATTCCCCAATTACTTGAAATCACATTGCACTGAGACATCTAGATCTATTCTTTACTCTAGAAAAACTACCCGGTGACATCCCGATTTGAGCTTTTCAGAGGTAGGAGAGTTTAATATATGACTGACTATCATTACTAATCCTATTACAGACCAGATTCACTCGAACATGACCAGGACATGACCTCACAAGGATGATAAGAAAAGTGGCTTCACCATTAAATAAACAGAATGAAATGCCTTGATATTTATTTATATATTTATACTTAGTCTTTTGATATAGACAATGAGAGTATGTCTGTTTTTTCCTACTGGTTTTGGCTGTTGTAACTTTAATAACAGGCTAAGACCTAACTTGTCTGGCCAGATATTTTTAATGAACCACATGAATTTTTACACTCCATATGACTAAACCCCAGCCTACCTCACAGTGCAGTGTTCTGTTTAAAACACTGCAGTTACTGATAGTTGTGCAATGACAAATGGATGCAATTAAGTGGGAAAGTTGCACAGTGCAATTTGTGCTAGCCTTCTGAAAAGGGCATTAGTAATGTAAGGGAGTGTAAGGACTGTCTGATTTAAAAAAAAGACCCAAGTGATCTACACCTATGGAAAAAAAATAAGAGACCACTGCAAAATTATCACTTCTTCTGATTTTACCACTTAGAGGTATGTGTTTGAGTAAAATTTACATTTTTGGTTTTTTCTCTAAACTACCCACAACATTCCTCTCGAATCTAAAATAAAAATATTGTTAAAGGTGGGGTCTGAGATGTTTTTCTGGAGGATTTTTTTTTTTTTTACTATATTGCTAAAAATCCCCTTCATACCCTGATCGCAAAAAAATAATTAAAAGCTCTGACACAAAAATAAAAAGTTTTAGCCACCTGTGGAATGGACAGGACTGAAAAACAACATCCAATCATTTTGAGCGCCCACTCGAAATGATTGAACGTTGATATGTCTATCAAATTCAACTGCCACTTGTCCCGCCCCGCCCCAAGCATTTCACATTCTGGTAGGCTGGAGGCGTGGCTTCGGGGGAGGAGTCTGAAGAAAGGAGTTGGGACTTTTGAATTGTGTCTTTTCAAAATGTAGCCCACTCAAACTGATTTTCTAACATTTCAGACCCCACCTTTAATTACACCATGTATTTGCAGAACACGACACATGGTAAAAAGAACAAAAAGATGCAGGTGTTTTCCTCAAATAAAGCAAAGAAAACCGTTCATATTCATTTCTAAACAACACAATACTAATATTGCACCTTACAAAAATCACATCAATATTTAGTGGAATAACCCTGATTTTCAATGACAGGTTTCACGTGTCTTGACTCTCCTCCACTGCTGTTGGATGACTTTATGCAGCTCCTGGCAGAAAAATTGAAGAAGTGCAGCAATGTTCGATGGCTTGTGACCATCTATGTTCCTCCAGAAGTTTTCAAAGTGGGTTCAGGTCTGGAGATTGGGCTGGACATGACAGGGTCTTCATCTGATGGTCCGTCATCCACACCTTTATTGACCTAGCTGAGGCCAGGAGCATTGTCCTGATAGAAGAACCAGTCCTCAGAGTTTGGGGACATTGTCAGAGCAGAAGTCCAGTAATTTTCAATAGTTCTTTTTGGATTCCAATTACTTTTGTGGTACTAATAGCACAGCTTTTGCCTATTGTAAGAAGATAGCGATGGCCACAGTAGGAGTTTTTAAACTTCTCCATCTTAAATAGGACATGGATCAGGTATGTATTAAGTAGAATAAGGTGTGCGTGTGCTGGAATTCAACAAACACAGGAATGGAATGGCAATCACACATACAGATGTGCTTATTTCACAGGAAATTACAGTGGTCTCTTAATTTTTTCCAGAGCTATACATAGAAATCAGTGTACAGAGTGGACTGGATCATGGATTGGATGGATGAAAAGCAAACTTCAACATATAGTTTCACACAAACATGCATGAATCTTATTATATTGAACCTTTAATAAACTCATCTTTTCACTGATAGGTTTGTTTTCTTTTAAATCCATCCTTATGATCCTACTATTTAAGTTACACAGACATATCCATAAAAAAAACCCCAACCTATTATGCGTTTACTACTTGGGTAATCTCAAGGTCATCTTACCCTTTACTATCAAACCATTACCTTCTATTACCGTCTTATTACAGGGCTGTAAAGTGCTCCCAAAACCCTCAGAGTAAACAAAAACACGTGAAACGCTAAGTGGATCGGAAAAGTCGGGTACGTTGTGAGATACGGCGAGGTGACACGACTGATCGGCGGGGGTGTGGATTCATGTCTACACCATTTCACTACGCCCAAGTGCACTTCAAGGCCTTTGGCTGCAGGTCTTGGCTGACACGCTGACCCCGTGCTTAACCCCACTGCCCTGGGCGACTCCCAGTTGTTGGAGCTCCAGATGCTTTTCCCTGCAGGGGTGGTGGGGGTTGTGGGAGGGCTGCTGTCAGCGCTGCAGACTGCTCTCCCCAATGGTCATTGTCATGCACACAATGCTGAGGATGAATGAGACAAGGGAGCTGGAGAGAGAATGTAGGAAGCCCGAGGGCTGCTTCACGCTCCAAAAATAAAAGAAGAATGTCTACAACTTTATTTTTGGCAGATTCCTTTGTTGTTTTCATGCTGTGCTGCACACATGTTTTTTTTTCCCTTGTATTCTCTGTCTTCAGTGAAAACAACTCTTATTGTTTTTGGGGGACTGCTCACTTCACACCTACCATTCACAATTATTTGAGGGTGTCCATTCAGCTGTTACGGTGTGAGGCTCGGTCTGTCCTCAAAGCGTTTCCTGTCAATTTTCCAGTGTGTACAATTCACACATTTTACAGACAAATCACCAGTTTCCTCCACAAAAGAAGATAACAAAAAAGAAGAAAGCATAAATAGAGCCATTTTTTCCCCCTCTTTCCGCTAATGACTTCATCTGGAAACATGAATCTCACTTCTCTTCCCTCCTCTTACACTAACCCTGGAGCACATCACTTGTACCCTGCCGTGTTTTTTCCCTTTCTGCAGGAATCTAATTGACCCAATTAATGAAGGGGGGGGGGTTGTGAGCAAACCAGCGCAGCAAAAAGGAAGTTTTAGCTCTCCTGATTTAACTGAGGTACTGTAACACAACACTGGGCTTATAGGCTTTGTCTGCGCTGGCTGCTGAGAATCTACGCTGGCCTCTCTCCAAGCTTTTTCATAAAGGAAGGGAGGAAGACAAAGAGAGAGAAAGTGAGGCGACTAGGGTTTTCTTTGCAGTCCGGCAGCTCTGCAGGGGCTTTGGCATCTGAGGGTCTTCAAACGCTCACATACTGAAGCTAATGGACTGCAGAGGCTGCTGCTCCATTTGGGAGAATGCTTTCTGCTAACAATTCAGAGATAATTAGGGTTGGATGGGTGTGTGTGGCAGTTAAAGTAGTTTATACAAAGGAAGTATGTGTTAACTTTAAGAGAGACTTAAGAGTGGTGTCAAGTCAAGTCACTTTTTTTATAGGTTAATATGACAAATTGCACATTTACTTCAATATGTAAAATGTGTGACACCTTCTCTTTGACACCGAGTTCAAGTGAGGAACATTCTTCACAAAATGTTTAACAGGGTGGGAAATGGTAAGAAATCTCATAGAAGAAGCCGTCTATGATGGAAGACAGGTGGCTTTCAAGTTGAATTCTTAGTTATTTATGTTTGTTTAACCAGAAAGTCCCACTGAGATTAGAAATCTCATTTGCAAGGGAGACCTGGCCAAGGTCACAGCCATACAAAGTCAAAACTCTTTAAAACACATACATGATACACAATGAACAATTAAAAAGAACAACAATTATTCAACCATAATGGACTTGCAACAAAAACACTGACGTTCCTCCTTCACTGCATTCTTCATGATTTTCATTTGCAGGTAGGCACTACTCTTATAATGTGGATCATGCAAGTCATTCTTGTGTTTTAAAGAGAGCATTGCATGATGTGTTTGTTGCATTAATGTTTCTAGGTTAGCAGGTTTAGTCACTTTAGTTGAGTATGTCCTGCCAACAGTAACATGGATATCATTCTAAACAGATAATCACTTCCTCTTATCTGTCTACATGACAAAGCAAAAACCACAATCCTGTCCAAGGTCTCAGAGAAACCATAGCTGTCCAACCTGTGGATAATACTAGACGTAGCAGACAAACAAACTTTAATCTATCATGAAGTCAAAGCAGCAACAAGTTCAGTTGTAAACTTGAGTTTCCTTAAGAGTTGGGTGTGGATTTATAAACCTGGATTTGAATGTTCCAGGTGCAGCTTCATTACACCAACACATAATAGACCTGAGCAGAATGGGGTGTGATGGCATCACTTAACAATCACTATGTTTTCCCTGAACACCCAGATGATCACAAACTAGAGTTTAGAAAATCTACACTTTGAAAACAGTTGAAAAGGAACAAATGTAGAGACAAATATCTGCTGTTGATGTAGATGGGGCATAAATGATTCATCAAGACATGTGCATCATAATCAAACCATGAGGCCGTAGTCTATAGACATCTCTCTAGCTGTAAAATGCTGCTGGAGGATTTAGGTTTTGTTTTTTAAATATTTACTAGTATTGAAAAGATGCCGCCGTTTATATTATAAACTGCTGCAATCAGATCTTTGATAGTGCTTTCTGCGTAAAGAGGAAGCTCAGATTTACCACTTTGACCGCAGTAATCCAGAGGAAGTGAGGACGCAAAGCCATAAAGTGAGAATCATTGTGCATTTCAATCCTTGACAGGTGAATGTTCAACAACTGGACTCGTCTACCTGCCTTTCAGAGTTTTTGCTCTAAAAATGGTCAGTTACTCTGCTGTAACTCATAGCAGTTTTGGATAATATGTTGATTTAATGCCTGTGAAGAAATAATAACTGACAGAAGATGAATTGCAGAAACTGTTGGTCCAGCTGCAGAACTCCAGTGTGCAGTCAGTCTGGTTTTACACAGATGCGACTGTGTAAAACACAACGTTAGAGAGCTTATGTTATTAAGAGAGGTGTAAAAATATTGGTTCATTATGAAAATGTGGCGAGAGTGACTATGGCGGGCTGCCACAGCGTAATGGAAAACACTGCAGCTGTCAGTTTGGAAAATGTCGATATAGTGTTTACTTCATGGTATTGTCTAAAGAGCGCAATAACGTACGTGCTAAATGGTGCCTTTCAAAGTTTTTGGCCATGTAACACAACAAAAAAGAAAAGTAGGACTATGAAAACTACAGGCAAACTTGGCGATACGTTTTACAAGAGGTGAGAATAGTCGTGATTCAGTTCGTGGATTGCCGTCGTACCTCAAAAGATCGTCATATGATCTTCCCCCGCTCTCTTTGCGGTGTTGATGTCCTGCCCTGACTCGATATGTGTGAGAGTAAAAGGGGAGAGTCTGCCCTGTGGCTTAAATCACGCTGAAGTCTTTACGAGGTTGTAAATTTGAGACCGATGTCTTTGCAGTCAGAGGAACTTTAGGAGTAGAAATGCACGTGGGACAGAGAGGAGATTAAATAAATCAACCCCACCTCCATCCGGCAAACATCCATTAATCGCTGTGTCCATCATGTGCGACTGATGGCGTCCAAACTGTCTGCCGCGGGGAAGTGACAAGATACGGGACTGCGCCACGGGGGTATAGATTACATCTCATCTTACCGCCCAGCTCCCAGAGACGACTCACTTAGCGGAGGATGACAAATCCTGCACAGGGGAATATCTAGCGCTGAAGAAAACATTGCCTGCACGATCTGTCATCAAACCTGTCAGACAAAACACAAAGGGGGTTGCCACAACAAGCCGTGTGTTTGATAGCGGAGGTTGGTCTGTGAAAACCACAAACCTCCTGGCTCACAGAACGGGGCTAGCTCCCCTGCGCTGCTTTGCATTCCGACTGGAGGCTTCCTCAGATATCTCTCAGTCCAAACACAGTAACGTAGCTTCAGAAACCACAAGTGGAATTTTGCATTGTGTGAGCCAAAATACCCACACCTCAACAACAATAGGTATTACATGCATGCTTGCGATCTTAAGTGGTGATATAAGCTGCAGTAGAAGTGCTTTGACTGAGCCGAGTGTCTTTTGCAGGTCTCGACAGTGCGTACAACCCTTCAAGAGGATTAAAAAAAAAAAAAAAACCTGACAGAAGTAAGGAAAGAAACAATTCAATCCTGGGTCAGGGCTGCAGGAAGGAGGGCTAATCCATTTAATGATCGATGCAGGGCCAGGTTAGGTCAAGCAGACATTTAGCTGCAATGTACAGCACAGGAGAACAGTGGAGGAAAAGGTTGAGCAGGCAAACGGCTCTGAAGAGACTGATTGAGTCTTTGGGTGAAGCTGACAAAGCTTCCAAACCCTAAGAGATCCCACCAACCCTCAAACTGAGCTGTGGATTTTGTCCCATCCATTAAAGTCCGGGCATCCGTAGCATTTTTAAGAGCAGAATTCAAGACTTCTCCTGGAAAAAATGTAGAAATGAGAATGTGAGGAGAAGGAGGAGAGAGAAAAAAAAAAGCATTAAATCCCTGCAGACCTTTTATCGTGTCTGCATCTGGGCGCCGAGCCTACAACATCAGGCACACATTTTTCAACTGGGCTTTTTCCAGACGAGCACACCACTTGGCTGAACCCTGGCCAAGAGTAAAACAGAGCTCATTACTGAGTAATGCGCTTGCAGGCTCACATTTGAAATGTGTAAGTAATTGTAAAATATGAACTCGGAGGTGGATAGAACCATCCAAACTATATCACTGGGGGAAGAAACATGCACTTTTTGCAAGTTTGGCTTGTGATGGTAGTTACGCCCACCTGAGATATGAGGTGCATCGGCACATGTGGATTTAGTGAATGCAAAGGACTCACTGATGGTACTTGTGACACTTGATAGGGTACGACTGCATCTTTCAGCGGCTCAGGAATCCACCTGGCCCTGCTGTGACAAATGACTGGTCTAATCCTCCCCTCTAAAGCACTGATGCATCACGCTGCTAACTCTGAGAAGATGAAACCGGCTGAGGTGTGTGTATATGTGTGTGCGTGCGCTTGTGAACTTACTTGACCCTCTGGATCCAGATGCAGTAGTCTGTGATGTACAGATCGTTCAGTATGTAGGCCGGGTCGTTCTCTCTGAAGACTCTGTGAATATCGAGCAGGCATTTGAGGACGCAGGCTCTCCCTGGGCACAGAAACACAAGCGTGGCAGGGAAATGGAAAAACAGTGTTACTCGCGCTCGGTATTAAGGATGACAATGCACTCCAGCTGCTGGCAGACACAGCATGCATCTAAAGGCTTGCACTCATTGTTCCATACATAAAAGCCAAGGTAGAGGATCAGAGGAAAATCCCAGCGAGCTTGCACAGTAATTTGATCCATACACTTTAAGAAGAGTTCCTGGTTTAAGAAGCGGTTCATCTGAGAGAACAGAAACAACACGGCTTCATTGTGCCTGTACTCAGACTTTCTGTAAGAAACAACCATCAAAAGCTGCGGTCAATGTTTTTTTTTTTGTTGGGGGGGGGGGGGGGGGGATTTTTCCATTTATTCACATCTGTCCATTTAGCCATTGTACAGGATCTGTGCAGTTTTACTGTAAATCCATCTGCTGGAAACATGACAAAAAGTAGAGTAGTGATTTTAAGACTGCATGGGCCAAAGAAGTTACAGCTTTATTCTTACATTAAAAATGTTTGACACTGTTGAGACAGAAATCATCAAGTAATGTACTAATGAAAACAGAATTAAAATCCATAGGTCTTAGAACTGTGGTGTTTGTACAAATGCAAACACTATCCAAAGCAAAACACAGAGGATCTGACTGTTTTAAGTTGCTTCAACCCAATTTATTTGATCAATTTCAGTTGCTAAGATAATGTAGCTTTTATGTGCATGTCTTTTAATCCATTTGCTGAAAACTTGGCTGAAGTACAGCCCTTAAGGCACCTAATACTAAATAAATCACAAAGAGCGATAATTTAAGGAAATACTAAATAAAAAAACTTAAGAACTTCTACTTGGAAAAGTAAACCATGTCTACTTGCATATATATTATTTGAGAGCTTTCACAACTTTGTGAATTTAATGTAGAGTACACAACATTTTCAGAGGTTACAACTTTTCTTTTGCCATACAAATGTTCATAGAAACCTACACTGACTAATAGTATCCTGTACTTGATGCTAAATGAATGTAAATTAAAGATCAAAAAGTTGGTTACAAAAACTAAACTTTTTCTGACTCACCACTGTAGGTAGTCATGTATGCATCATTTCACAAGTCGACAAGTACGTCACAGCTCACGCAGAGATGTGAATAATGACTGGAGACCTGGACTGTGTAGCTGTAAATGGAATCCTTCTGACTGTATGAATACTGATACTCCACACTGCATAGTCCCATGTACGTGCAAACAGAAAGTTTGTTTGTTGTCGTTATAAATCAACTCATACCATGATTTATAATTTGGATAAACATAAGATAAAATTATTTTATACATTTCAGCTGCTTATTTAATGTGGTTGTTCTCTGTATAATTTTCCATGTGGTAGAGGTTGGCATATGATGCAGTCTGCAATTATTTACAGATAATTTGAGATTAATCATGAATTAAATAAATCAACTGGCAGCCCAAGTATCCACACACTGAAGCAAACACTGGGATTTTTGGTTATACTGCACAGTGTTGTGTGACATGGTTTATGGTTGACACCAGCGCTCCGATGACATGTGTTGAAATTGTTTTAGCTAGCTTTCAACGCCGCAAATCCATCGCATATGCAGAATGACACTGAAACTGCATTTGTTATTCTGACAAATGGCTTCTTTCTAAAGTACACAATGGAGGCGAACTGTCACAGCACTTCACCGTCCAATCGGGCTTATAAATAGTATCCAACGAGGGCAAGGGAAAGCGCTCCTCTCCACCTCAGTGGAGCTGGTTGGCATTGTCCAGAGACATTCCAGCACCAATCAAAATAAACAGCGCACTCACAGTGAGGAAAAGCTTAAACAAACATTTGGTTCTCATTTAGGCATGGGATCGTATGCAGGGAACTCTGCCCTCAAATTCTGGACTTGGATCATATGAGGCGAAAACACACCCGCTTCCAAGATATGACTTCTTTTGAAAAGCTTCAAGGCTTGTTTGTGTAAAATTAAAGGACGGCTGCTCTCTGCAATATTTCAACATCTCCTGGTAAGATGACAAGTGAATGAGATGTGTTAAATAGTCAAAGGCAGGTTATCAGAAGCAGTGGGCGTAGAATAACATTTCCCTTGGCTCTGCTGTATTAAGAGGCCGCATATAAAAGCAGAAATAGCATGAAGGATATATAATACTTGACAAACAATGTGAGAAGTAAGGGTTTCCCACTTTTAAGGAGCACAGCTTTTCATCCTCTTACTATTCACACTCTGGCATTGACTGGGAGGCGGCTTTAAAAGAGCAGCAGGAAGCTTTTGACACGAGTCTGATTTGATGCTTTTGATCAAACGCACCAGAGGAGGCAGAGGCAAAACAGCCGCTGACATCCATATCTGGTTTAATCAGTGTACATTTTGTAGCATACAACATCAGCGTATCATCCGATCCCTACTAGGCATTTAAACAGCTTCTCAAAGTCAGAACTAGGAGCCGTACTGAGCGTTAATCCAGGACTATGACGACCCGATCTCGAAGTCAACACTGGACTTTGGATCACATTCCTGTTGGGGCTCAAGGCTCAACCACTGTCATATTGTAAGAGTATGACAGCTTTTTCATTCACATTTTGAGCCCTTTATGCATATGGTCCATAAGCTTTCTGCAGACTGTAAGGAAATTACCCACAATGGTGACATCAAATACATGAGGTCTGATCCTAATACTTAAAAAATACTGAAGATATTAACAATCAAGGATGTCAAAATCATTTTAGTTCAGGTTCCACATACAGACCAAATTGATCTCAAGTAGGTTAGACTACTAAAATACTAATACCTATATCAAAATAACCTACAAATACTGACAACTCCAAATTTTTCTCCTCGTTTTAATGTAAAAAGGTAGATTTACATGTAAAGGTTTACATTTACAAACCATCCTCTCACAAAAATGGAATAACCTGAACAAATATGAATGTGTTTTTAGAGAAACAAGTGTAATTTTAACAATATTATACCTGTTACTAAACGTTTTGTGCCTTTGTAGATCCATCTGCAAGTTCTAATGTACATGTGTAAACCTTAAGATGAGGCATCATAATGTGGTGGCTGTGGCTTAGTTGGTCGTCCAATGATTGAAGGATCGGTGGTTCGAACCCTGGCTCAGACTGTCCACATGTCGAAGTGTCCTTAGGCAAGACACTGAACCCTAATTTAGTCCCAAAGCATGGCAGCAGCCATCCACTGGTGTTAGGGTTGTCCCGATCCGATATTTGGATCGGATCGGCCGCCGATGTTAGCAAAAAATGCGTATCGGTATCGGATCGGCCGGCACGGAAAAATTCCGATCCAGACCCCCGATCCAGTTTTTTT
>JAQQZY010000023.1:37283386-37296468 GCA_030068375.1 Ostorhinchus rueppellii | reverse complement strand
TTACATGGAAAACACGTCTCTACTAACGAAATTATCTACTTACGAAACTACTTCCGGAACGGATTAATTTCGTAAGTCGAGGTACCACTGCATGGCCCTTTTCCACTGGGGGTTGGACCTGGGACCCGTTACAATTTTTCGTACCTGTTTCAGAGGTGAATCTAGCTGTGCCGAGCCGGCACTAAAATGTCACATGAACAGTGCTGTCCACCGATTTGTCAGAGGAAATGTTGTCATATGCGCGACGAAGCTCGGGGATCTGAAATAATCACCCACCAGACAGACCGGCGTCTGTTTAGGCATTTTCAGTAACAACAAACCACAGCAGCAGTACCGCATCCAGTGCCTCCATCGTTGTTTACTTTACTGACCGTGGCGTAACACTTTATTAGTCGTCTGAAAACAACAGCACGGCTGTGTCCACTCCACCAACTCCACCCACTTCAACTAGTCTCAACTAGTAACGGCTGGCAGTGGAGACACAACCGTGCTGATCCGACAAGTGGGTAGAGTCGCGTTGAGCCGAAGCGTGCTGAGTAGAGCCGTGTAGGGTTCGCAGTGGAAAAGCGCCTTTAGTAGACGCCACTTCACATAACACACACAGAAGTCAGTAACTTCCGGGTCATACCGAATCAGATGTCAAAAATGCCAACATGAAATGCCACATCTGGTCCATTTGCTGATTTCCGATTTTAAATTTGAGCGTACAATCGAAAGAATGAAAAACTAGAAAAGCACTCGAGAGCGCAGACCTCCGCCAAGGTGAGTGTTTGTACTTTCCTCCACTAGATGGCACTGAATGACCTCATAGGCAGATCAGTGACATCATGCCCTATCTCCCAATGATAAAGAAAAAAAACCTTTTAAAAAATTCCTGGATCCATACACTGATCCGGATCGCCTCCAAAATGTAATCACTTGTTCCTTGTCCCATTTCTAACAATTCCTTAAAATTTCATCCAAATCCGTTCAGAACTTTTCAAGTTATTTTGAACACAAACAAACAAACAGATAAACTCCTTGGCGGAAGTAACAACTCATTTTTTTATTTTTTTTATTTGTACATTAATAATGAAATAAGTAATTTTTTTTCCTTTTCAGACTGTGGATCCTCAATTGAATATGAAAAGAACTGATGATGCACAGATTCGTTTGACTCCTTTTAATCATTAATATCTTCAGTGTGCTTTTTGCATTTCATAGATTCATCCCATGGGCCAGATTGGACCCTTCGGTGGGCCAGTTTTAGCCCGCAGGCCCTATGTTTGACACCTATGCTTTACAGCTTCAAGTAGTAAAGTCCTGAACCACTCCTTGAAAACGATGTGAATGTTTTACCAGCAAATGACTTGAAATGTGAGTCTGTGTGAGTGAACTGACATGCGAGTCCTTGGTTTCTTCAGCAGCTGCCAAATGCCACTGACAGTATTCAATAGAAGACGGAAGAGGAGGCTTTTATGTTACGTAACCGAATGTTAAAATGCACTTTCAGAATATTACAATTGAGGACTGGATGGTTGTTTGTGCGCGGCGGATCCACTTGAGATGCTACACTGTCTGAGTGACTCAAAACCAAAAGTGCTGGCATTTAAAAAGACAAAAAAAGTCAAGTACTACAGCTGAGTTTGTGCCATATGAATCCTCATGTCTGCCGTGTTTGCTTTTCCCAGAAAATGAATGGAGTAGATGTGTGTTAGAGAGGGTGTCTGGGTTTATTGTGTGATGTATGATCTGTGGTAAACACATAGATGGCATGTTTCTGCAACATTATCTCACTGTGGTGTGATGGTCTAAGTGTATGACATCATCCAAACTGGAAACTGAAAATGACAATTCAGTCAGTGTGTGTTTCTGAATAAAACAATGCAATGTACAGACTCTGTTTCTGACTCATTTACATGTGCAATGTTCAATACTGTGGACAAGTTCTGTTCCATCCTTCTGTTTGTTGGTTTATTACAGTTCTAATGTCCACACATATGCATTTGTCTGTGTATTTAGATCCAATCTGATATATGTCAAGTATGAACAGCAGGAAAAACTACAGTGTCAGGGTTAAAAACAGCTTCTATAAACCAAAGTGGTCGTATTTACTGTGACCTTGCTTTGTTTTTAACATGAATTTAACTTTTTAGTTCAAACAATGTGAGATTTATGGCATTGAGTCATCTATCAAAAGAAAGCAAAAATGAATAAAATCATCAACAAACTGAACAAAAATAAACAAAATAATAAATAGAACAAAAATCAATAAAATTGCAAACAACATGAGTAAAATTGAACAACGTAATCACCTTAAAGAACACAATTATCAACAAATTGAACAAAAATCAACAAAATGAACAAAAGTGAATACAATAATCAACAAAATGAACAAAATATTCAAGAAATTAAACAAAAATCAATACAATAGCAAACACCGTGAATAAAATGGGACAAAATAATCAACTGAAAGAACACTGTCAACAAATTGTACAAAAATGACCAAAAAATAATCAACAAAAGTCCTGTTCCATCCTTCTGTTTGTTGGTTTATTACAGTTCTATTGTCCACACATATGCATTTGTTTGTGTATTTAGATCCAATCTGATATATGTGAAGAACGAACAGCAGGAAAAACTACAGTTTCAGGGTAAAAACGGCTTCTATAAACCAAAGTGGTCGTATTTACTGTGACCTTGCTTTGTTTTTAACATGAATTTAACTCTTTTGTTCCGATAATATGAAATTTATGGCATTAATTTACTGATGTTTTATACCAGCAAGAAAATGAACAAAAATAAGTAAAATCATTACAAATTCAGAAGCAACAATGTATACAACAAAATATACCTAAAAAAAAAAAAATCAAGAAATTTAACCAAAAAGGTACATAACAAGAAGCAGAATAAGTAAAAAATTACCAAACTAATCAACAAAATAATCCAAAAATTGAACAAGAATGAATAAAATAAACCAAATAAAAAATAAACCAAATTCAGAGGTAAAAACAAAACTTTCAGGGTAATAACAGCTTCTATGAACTATAGGCTAATGGTCGTATTTACTGTGACCTCCCTTCGTTTTTCACATTTTTAACCCTTTAGTTCAGACAATATGAGATTTATGGCTTTAATTTTCTGACGTTTTCACCAGGTTTCATTCAACATGTAAGATGTTTCTAATTGTTTGTGCTGCTTCTTGACATGGGGTCAGAGGTCAAACTAAATAGTGACTTCAGCATTTATAACACATTTCGTTCAGTTTACTGTGTGTCTTTTAAGGGTGTGCACATATTTCCTGTATTTTCTTGCTGTATGTGAAGAAAAGAAAATGAGAATCCCAGAAAAAAAAGGTGGAATAAGACTTTTGCACAGTACAGTAGGTGTGTTAAAAATAATTAACACATAATATGTAGTATGTGCTGTTATGTGAGCATAATTTACACATACAATAGACACATTGTGTATCAAGTCTGCTTTTCAAGGGTGTTTGGACCTAATTTTCACACACAAGATATGCAGTGGAATGGACTAAATTAAGCTCTGAAAACTGCTATTACAAAATAGTATCTTCATTATCATGTCTTTCATTTTAATATATTTTAGGACATTTTAAGCCTGCTTTTTAAGAATGTCTGAACCTCATTTTCACATTCAATATTATGCAGTATAATATAATACAGTGGTTTCAAACGTGTGGCCCGCCAAAAAATAATATATTATGCCTGTAAATAATGACAACTTCAATGTTTTTGTCTTTGTTTTAGTGCAAAAAATAACATTAATTATTTAAATACATTTATAAACTATCCTGCAACAATATAACGTGAATAGCCTGAACAAATTTGAACAACCTGAAAAGTCTTGAGAAAATTAAACACAATTTGAACAGTTTTCCGCCTGTTATTTGGTGTTTAGTGTTTTTGTACTCTGTAGATCCGTAATACACATGTATAAATGATCAACTTAGCCATAATATTGTTAAACTCGCAGTTATTTTTCTTAAGAAATTTCAGTTTTCAGATTATTCACATCTTTTTTGTTTAGATAGTTTATAGACAATTTTTTTTTTTAAATTTAGTATTCATTACTCATTCATTACCTAGGAAAATAAAAGTTTTGCCCTATTTTTCTTACTTTTTTTTTCACATTAAATACTTGTATTAAATGGAAATGGCTTGATGCAACACTTTTTCCAGGTACATTTTTTAATTTTTTTCTATGCATTGTCCCTTGCAGTGAACAGCTTTAAAAAAAAAAAAAATTAATAATAATAATTTTTACAAAAATTATATATATATAAGTAAACCTGTGAAACTCTTGTCCCCTACAGAGGACAAAATGTATTGCTGGGTCTCAAGAAGATATAGGCACACAATGTCATTCTACCTGCACTACATTGTACAGAAAAAAGAAAAGAGAAAAAAAGAAAAAAAAGGTTGATTTGCTAATTAAATCTATTTTAATCATAGATGGACCAAACAAAGTCCCTCCTGTATCGCCCCTTTGTAGTTTCAGGCTGACTCATGTTGTTTTATTTACCGTCAACTTGTTATATTTTTCAGATTATTTCCTGGGGCCTCATAGACCTGTGCCGTTCCGTTCCGTGCCGGTCTGGTCTCTCTGTACTAGCAGTGACCTCACGGCGCCATATTAAAATGCTCCCTCCTCCTCTCCGCCTCAGATCGTAGCTTAGCAGCAGCAGCTAGCCGCCAGTCTGCCTTTTACATCCACAAGACTGACACAGGGCGACGACGTGATGGAAATTGACTCACTTCAAGAGGCGCTCAGAGGTCACGCCACTTTATTTCGATAGTTTTCGTGTTTGCTTATTACACCGGGTGTTTACTACTGTATACAGTCGATTTGTTGTGAAAAATAAACGGGTTGTAGCTCACATGCTAGTTCGTTAGCTCAGGGTAAGCTAATGCTAACGTTACCAGTAGTTTCACGGAAATGGTTAGCTGTTTCACCAGTACATTACCCAGACAAGGAAGCTGGCTACAATATTAAACTCTGTCTATCTACATCCACCTGCCCTCATAATTTGACAGCTTTCTCTTGGATACTTTCGGTACCACTGAAGTAACTGTCTAGTGTCACCGGTTATCGGTTGGCTCCTGTGTGCCGGTACGATGTTAGATGCTAATGCACATGCTAGCGTGAGAGCTAAAGTTAAGCTAGTTACAGCTAGCAAGCGACTCAACTGAATGCTTAGCTTCAACTAGCTTGCTACGTTATGTAAATAGCTGGTGTTATTTATCTAGACAATGTGATTACCATCATTCAGATCAGAGTGTCGCCAGAGAGCTGCTAACACTGTTCAATTAGTTGGTAAAACAAGGTAATCTCAGCAGGTAGGAAAAGCATCCGCGGTTTAAAGTGCAGTTGTCAATGTCGGAGGGTATGATAGGGGAAATCAAAGATTACTCGACAATACAGATGATTAATATCTGTCTGTTTGCTTTTGCTCGCTACAGATTTTGATAAAAAGACAAAGAAGGAGGCATCTCCTCTCTTGGAACAATTTCTATGTCACATTGCCAAGACTGGAGAGACCATGTAAGTGAACACTGTGTACAGTTCGTATCACCACACCAAAAGCATTTAGTTACTTCACATTGTAACCTAGAAATGACCCCCATACTGCTATTTAAGTGAATATGGGAATTATTTGATGACTGATGTCACACTTTTCTGTTTGTGCAATGCTTTGATTGTAATTTTTCATTCCCGTTTCTAAAATATTTGCTTTTTAATATCGACTGTACTATTGTTTTCAACGCTTTTCATTCACTGATCCATATTCTTGTAGGGTTCAGTGGTCGCAATTCAAAAACTACTTCCTGTTTAAATTGGAGAAGGTGATGGATGACTTCAGAGCCTCAGCACCTGAGCAAAGAGGGCCTGCAAACCCAAACGTGGAGTCGATTCCATTTGAAGATATGAAGGAAAGAATTCTGAAGATTGTGAAGGGGTATAATGGGTAAGTGGTTACTCATATTTCTGTATGATGTTCAGGCTGGAAGGATGGGAAAGACAGATTGCGTGTGTCAGTTTGTTTACACTGCTATATTGCTGTGAAGAAGACCCCTCATGATGTGGACTTTGCCTGTATATTCTATTTATAGTGGGTTGGAAAAACATGTCATGTATTGAGAGTGGTGATGATTTACAGATGTCACAATGTACTATGGATTTTCAAATTTATGTTGATCATACCATGTGCATTTGTTTACTGCTGATATTTGGGAGACAAAAGCTGGAGGATCTGAATCTGGGAACCACACCCACACTGGTCAGGGAAAATGGCAAGGAGAAGTGAAACTAGCATCACGAAACAAGACATTAAAATAACCATTGTGTGTTATTGTTGGATATGCCAAAATGAGCATGAGGGTGTCTAAAGGTCAATTATAGATTCTGACATTTAATGTAGGTTTTGAAATATGTGACATGTGCATTGTCTATGTAGTTGATAACTTCGTCTGACACCAACCCTAATCTGCCCTGTTTTTTAAAAAAAATAAAAAAATTAGTAATTACTAGTAATGTGGTTGTTTACAGGACTGTACAGAAGCACACTGAGCAACAGCTTAATCCATAATAAAAATATTAATAAAGACAATGTTGAAGAGACATTTTTCAGTTAAGTGCATGAGTAAAAGTCTTGACTTTCACATTAATGATGGAGGAATAAAGTAATAATACTTCAGTACATTTTAATTGATAATACATTCTCACTTAACTTTTCAAAACAGGATTTGTAAATAAATATCAACCGAAATGGGTTTTTCTAATTTCTGTTTTTGTTTTTTTTTTCTTCTTTTCTCTTGCATCCTGACAGCAGAATGGTAATCTGGCTGCCTTTTGGTGCTAAACAAATTTTAAAAAATTTGATCAGGTCACGGCCTATATCTACAGGTGATTTTTGAGGCTGATTTATATTAAAGAATTAAAGCACGTTGACCATAAAATACAATTGAAGCCTCTTATATAGTTAAGATTTTTATGCAACCATGTAAATGAAATGATTATTAACACACGCCTGATCAAAAATCTTTTACATTTTTATTAATGATCGATTGACTGTTAAAGAAAAAAAAAAGAATGAAGGTCGATGGCTGATTTAAAAAAAAAAAAAAAAAAAAATCAACCTCAACTTATAATATTTTCCCAGTGTTGTATTTGTATATTTATTTGAAAATGTGAACACTTCTTCCATCACTAGTATATAGATGTAAACTGACATTATAATGCTGTTTTTTATTATCATATTTAAAAAATCTCAACATTTTTTAGTTGAGCATAACTTTTTCATTTTGCCTTGCGCTGTTTCAGTGTTTTTAATGAAAAAAAAAAAGTCCCTTCTGTTTCCCACTGAAAATAATTGTGTTACATTGTACACTAGAATGCCACAACTATTTTTGAGATGATTGTCTTACAGTGAAAATCTTACAGCTCCTGTTGCAGCTCTAAATATATCACTGTCTGGTAATACAAACTCCGCCTTTTACCCAGACTTGGACTCAGTTTTGTGGTTTCTTCCTCTGCTTAAAGGCAGAACCACACTGGGTTGGGGTCCTTTTTTTTCCATTCTTCTATACAGAATGGTGAGGTGCAATAAAGGCTCAACAGTCCCAATTTGAGCAGACTGTGAAAAGGGCTTAAGTTAAACATGCTGCAGGGTTTTTAGGTGTTGTGCTGTTCACATCTGGCTGCTTTGTAAGGACATGAAAGGAACTCACCACAATGGCTGCAGTAATCTATAACATAATGCATAACGTGATATCTCTAAGCTCCATTTTATAGGAAAGCAAAAAGTCTCATTATTGTCTGACTCGTAAGCAAACAATAGCATTATGCTTTGCTGCATCCTATTACGTCCCATATTTCTGTTTTTACACCTGGGATGCGCTGCCTGTATCACCTCCTGCGTGTTTGGCACATACGTATGTTCACACCAGCAGTGTGTTTTCTGCTCCTGCCTGACATATTTTTTACAGCGACTTTATGTATAATTTCATTCCAACAAGAAATTAGTGTCTAAGAAAAATGAAGATTTCAAGCAGAGATGTGATTTTCATTTAACCTTGAAAGCAGGAGAAAGACACATTTAGATGTAGTCTAGACCATAGTAAAGGGTGTCTGTTGTATAAAATGTGCTGATATGATGGTTATTTGGATATCAGCTCAGTTTTTCACTGTATTTCTGCTGTGATGCACTTGACTGACACATGACGTAAAGGGATCTGTTCTGTTTTATAAATGACCCAGTTGTCACCATTCGCCTCTCATACTTAAAGGGGTCATATTTATTATCTAAACCCACTTTTATTAGTCTTTGGTACGTTTATTTGTGTATTTGGACTCAAATAGTTAAAAAAAAAAAGTTTGAATTTGAACCCTCCAGGTGCTGCAAAGCTATCTTTATATTCATTGTGGCAAAAATCGAGTGGATTTGTACAACCTGTTTGAATTCCTTCTTAATTAGTTACATTTTATAACTAGTTACATCTCAACATTTGTACATACAAGGTTAAAACGTTCAGTGAACATCTCTGAGTATGCTGTATTTGTTTTTCAGCAGCAGTGGTTGTAGTAAAAATTTAAAATATGTCCAAACTTTGAGTCGATTACCTAAAGCACAGGTGTCAGATTCCGGTCCTCTACGACCGGTATCCTGCATGTTTTAGATATTTCCCTCCTCCAGCACACCTGGTTCATTTAATGATCAACTCATCATCATACTCTGTAGAAGCCTGATAATAATGTAATGGTCTCTATGTGTGATGGGAGAGGGAAATATCTAATGCAGGATACCGGCCCTCGAGGACCAGAGTTTGACATCCCTGACCTAAAATGTTCAATTGTTGGTTTGAACAGGACAGAGTAGCACAGGCAACACCCTGGAGGAGATGGGGTATGAAATGGCTCATGTGCATTTAAAGGGCCAGCGCTCATAACGACCTTTCTGGTGTCATTACTCAGAAAAAGGTTTGAAGATGGACCTGTGGAGTTGAATTCAGACTCAAGCAGAGCATTTACAGTTTATGTAGACTACAGGGACATGTTTGAAAATGCATGAGTCCATTTAAAAAACAACATATCACTCTTTTAAAGATGTAGCTGCTCTAATCTGTCAACATATAGTCCGGTGGAAGAGTCCTGGTCCAACATGTCCACACATATGCATTTGTCAGTGTCTGTATTTAGATCACATCTGATATATGTGGAGTATGAACAGCAGGAAAAACTACAGTTTTAGGGTAAAAACAGCTTCTATAAACCAAAGCAGTTGCATTTACTGTGACCTCACTTTGTATTTAACAGGTCTTTAACCCCTTAGTTCAGATAATATGAGATTTCATTGCATTAATTTTCTGACGTTTTACGCCAGGTTTCATTCAACACGTCAGGTGTTTCTAATTGTTTGTGCTACTTCTTGTCATAGGGTCAGAGGTCAAACTAAAGAGTGACTTGAACCTTTAGAACCAATTTAGTTTTTTGTATGTCTTGTAAGGCTGTGCACATATTTGCAGTATTTTCTTATTATATATGAACAAAAGAGAATGAGAAATACATTTTTATGTTCTTTTCAACCCTGTAAAAACAAACTAGAGGTGGAAGAAGACTTTTGGGAAGTACTGTATGTAGTAGAAGAAAACTAACGATTAACACAACTGCTACACATGCATGAGTTAACCAGTTTATTTCAGGTGTGAAGGGTTACATTCAGCTTGATGATCTTTGAATTGTCATTGACTCTTAAATGTCATTTAACTGTCGTTTGCTGAAGGATTTCTTTTGTTTTAATGTGTTTTTTAGAATCCCATTTACGATCCAGCGGTTGTGTGAGCTGCTCACAGAACCTAAGAGGAACTACACAGGAACAGATAAGTTTCTTCGAGGTGTGGAGAAGGTACGTCCTAACCACAGTGGCTGCTGTTGCTGTTGTTGTTAACCTGACACTCACAGTGAGTCATTTGGCAATTCTTGTCTCCTTCTAGAACGTAATGGTAGTAAGCTGTGTTCATCCAACCTCAGAGTAAGTGTTCTGTCAAGACTAACCACTGTTTAAAAGCCTGAAAATGGAGTTGCTAATGTAGTCGCTGCTGTCCTGTTTTTTTTTTTTTTTCATTTTTGTTTTTCTGAATGTGCTCGTACAGGAAAAATGGCTGCAGTGCCGTCAATAGAATGAATGGAGTGATGCTTCCAGGGAATACATCTGCTTTTACAGAGAGGTTTGTACTGAGGCGGTTTTAAAGGGTACCTGTAGTGACTTTTTTCATTTCAATTTTTGCTAGCTGTTTCAAAAGATCATGTATAATCGTAGCGATTTCATCAGATAATATTCGGCATAGCCCTTTTTGTCAAGTACACACGAGTACAAAGTCACTGCTCCGTCAGTCAGTCACGGTCAGAGACGTGTTGCCTCCTTCACAGGCTGTTCCAGCACTCATACTGACACAGACTGGTTGTATTGTCCGATTACCTGGACTGAGCTGAACTGGTCACTGATTCTGGGCAGCAGACACCAGTCGAAGATGACACATTATCAGCCAGTGCTGGGTCGTGTCTCTAGAACAATGGTGAAGAGCAAAGCCTATGGCTGCACAAACAAGTGTAAATACATGCTTTCCACTCATTGTTGCTCACTGACTGCTGTGTGTTTACTTTCCCTTTATCAACTCAAATCAACAAGGGTACATCACTTCTGGCCGGCAGTGGCTGCTCATCATAGATTCTGCCCCCACCCGTAATTCACTTGAAAAGGTCCATTGTCGTGCATTTATGGTGGTTTTTTTTTTTTGTTTTTTTGTTTGTTTGTTTTTTTTTTTAAAATCAGGCTACTTTCATATTCCGAATTGTTTTTCACTGAAAAGATGAAAAAACATGTGGTGCCAGGCATAACAAACCCCGCCCTTCTGACGTATTGTAGCTTATTTTGGCATCGATCCAGCTGATGTCATGTCTGTGTGTGCTGATGTCAGCATATCAACTGCCTCTATATATATGTACCATGTTTGAAGTGAATGAAAACAAAATTGATGTTTTTGTAGACATTTGAAATTTCACCAATTATAAGTAAATGGGAGAAGAAATAAGATTTTAAAAATTTGTTAAAAAAAAAAATGTAAAAAAAAAAATTGAGTTTTGACCTACTACATCTATTCTGGGTCACTGGCAATCTATAAACCCAATTTGATATGAATTCAGCTTAGTTTTGCTGTTGGAGTGCAATAACTTTGATTTTGTATTGAATTTGTGTCTTGTGTCTCTGTCTTTAATCTTGTTTATATGATTCAAGTTTCAAAGTTTTTTTTTTTTTTTTTTTTTTTTTATTGTCGTGTACAGTAAAGAAAGTGTTTCCCTGTACATTGAAACTTTACTTTGCCATCCACACTGAATGCCAAGAAAACTGAAGATGTATAAATATTGAAATAGAATAATTTACCAAGGAAATTAAAGCAAATAAAACAAAGTGGCATTTAAAAATGGCAAAAGAGAATGAGCATAAAATAGAAGATATGAACTACTATTACTAAGAGAAAATATACATTTATATGTGCAATTGATGAGTAATTGTGCAAACTGTCAGCGATAGATAGTATGTCACGTGCAAGTGTGCAGCAAGTAATGAATAAAGCACAGTTAATGTCGTAAGCATGACCAGTACTGGTACCCTTTAATCTTCGATCTTAAAATGAACATAATTTCATGAATCATTGATACAGTGAAATGCATGTTCACGTCTATTGGTTTTTCTTATAGGAAAGTAAACGGACCAGGAACCCCTCGACCTCTAAACCGACCGAAGTTGTCTTTGGCCAACTCGCTAGCAGCCAACGGTCTGCCAGACAGCACAGACAACAAAGACCTGACAGAGCAAGAAGGAGACAAAGACTGCAGGTACGACAGAAGCCCAGACACAACCACAAACGCTGCCTTTTCCCAGTCGAGCACTTAGGAAATCGTGTGTGTTGTTGTTGTCATCAGCAGTGAGGTTTCAGGGTCAGGGGGGCCCCTGGGGAGCTCGGTGAAGAACAAACACCCCGAGGCAGACGAGGACATGGAGGCCGAGCATCAAGAGGTGAAGAGACTGAAATTCAGCAAGGATGATGAGGATGAGGACGATGAGGACGACGAAGAGGAAGAGCAGGAGGCGGACACGCTGAGGCCTTTGCACGCCTCGTGTCTGTCCAAAGAGGCTGAAGCCATGGTCCAAGAGAGCGACGAGAAGGTCGACTACAGCAAAGAGAATGAAGCCTCCAGCAGCGCCACTGCCGTCGAAGACCAAGGTATGAACTCTAGGTGTCTGTTTGATTCTGCATTAGGAGGTTAACGCCTGTGAAACTCAGGTTATGCTGGAAAAAACCGAACGCTTGTAGGTGGGATATGAAAAACTGGAACAACACAGAGCAGTTCTAACTTGTGGAAAGAAAAGTAATTTAATTTTTACACCTAAGTACTGACTTGTTATTGCTGTGGCTGCAGCTGACGGGTGTTTATGAAGTGAAATGGTTAAAAAAAAAAAAAAGTAAAAGCAGGAATATTTAAGTGTGAAAGGGAAATAAAACTGGGAAAGTAGTTAGGCTCAAAAACTTTAATTATTTTCCTCAGAGCAGATAAGTGTTCCTGCAGAATACTAAATGATCTGGAGCTTAACCAGTGTTATCAGAGTTTCTTTGCTGTAGGTAAGAAGGAAAATATTAAAAAATGATGGGTCCTGTGATCATGTGACTGTGAGAAGAGTCACCAGTGAGTTTGCCATGTTGGTTGAAAATTGTCAGTAAATGGGGAAAAAAAAAGATCTTTTTAGAGTAATGTATAATACAAAGAAGTGGAATTACAATGCTTATATTATACATTGCCTTTTATATAATTTTACCCCCATGCCCAAACCAACCCCAAGACCCAAGAAGGGGCAACAGCAGGAAAAAGAACATAACAAAATCTCTGTGCAGCAGAAAATCAATTAAGTACAAACAGTTACAAATCTGTGGTATACAAAAATAATATTACATTTACATTACATTTATGCATTTGGCAGACGCTTTTATCCAAAGCGACTTACAAAAAGAGGATTTACAATCTAG
>JAQQZY010000023.1:37177780-37193198 GCA_030068375.1 Ostorhinchus rueppellii | reverse complement strand
CCTATCCCAGCTACTTAAGGGCGAAGGCGGGGTACACCCTGGACGAGTCGCCAGTTCATCGCAGGGCTGACATATAGGTTTGTAGACATTATGTATTTCTGTTGTTTTGAGAAAATAATGCGGTGCCATTTAAATTGCAAGATCATAATGTTGAAATAACAGCCTATTCTTGTACTTAAAAAAAAAGTTGCTTAGAAAAAAAATTACATTTTAAACATGTAAATATCACCAAAATTCTATATTAAATCTATATGTTACTCTGTAAATATGTTTATGGTTTGATGTGTTTTTTTTTTACAGTACTATTCTGGTAACCATAGCTGCACAGCTTTACATTCACTTAATGATTTCTTTGCTGAAAGTCACTTTTTCTTCAGTTTTCTCTATTACTGATGTAATAATATGCATGTTTTAGATTTACCATACTTCCAACACTCCTGATTCAACATCCAAAACATCTAAAATATGCAGGATTGTGGCTCTCCATGACCAGGGTCAGTGACCTCTGATGGAGATGTTCATAAAAGCTCAGATTAAAGTTGATGGTTATTATATCAGAAAGAGAGAAAACTGAAAAAAAGGGACTTTTTCAGTAAAGATATAATTACGTGAATGTAAACCAAGTGTTTCCAAAGCAATATAACTGTCTATTTTGTTCTTATAATTTAATTTTAACACTTGGAACAACTTTAGCAGTGACTTCCAAACTATTTTTCTCTCTATGTAACCTTTCCTAATTGATTTATCAGAGTTATTATGAATCTACATGATCAGTACATTAATTATAATTAAAAAAAAGGCAAAAGACAGAGGATAATATATAATAAATAGTGCAAAATTATATTAAAAAAACATAAAATACAGAGAAATATTAATTTGGGAACTGCTACAAAACTAGCACTGGGTCTTTATGGGTTAATAGTTCAGTTTCTTATACCATTCCTTCACTTTTCTTTAGCAAAACCATCATAAAATTACCCTTGCTGGGAGGGCTGTGCAATTAATCGAATTTTGATCACAATTTCGATTTTGTTGTCAAACGATCTAAAAACTCATATCACTGAGTTGAAACAATTTATTTTCCTTTTTTCTTTACACAATTTCTGAGAGACTCGCATGTGCAGTACATTCCATTCCATTGCAAAACAGCTGTAAAGTACATATTTGTAGCCAAAATGTATGTTCAATTTGAATGTTTTGCACAAAGAACCAATAACCAAGTGTTTTTTGAGAGCGAAATGCTGAATAAATGCACTGTGAAACTGAAAATTAATCATTTGAATAATCGTGATTTCAATATTGACCAAAATATAATTGTGATTAGATTTTTTCCACCATCGAGCAGCCCAACGTCCAGCCCCACACTTTACTGCATGTACTTACAGTCTGACCAGTCTGTCTGGAGGCCAGGCTCTGATATACCAAAGGTGGCTGAGAGGTAATTGCATATACATGACCCTTATTCTGCCGTCGATCCGGGGAATTAAGGTAACCTGACCCTGACATTTCAGCCGGTCTCGGCGGCAAAATGCCAAGCCATTTATCTCTATATTGTGGGAAGTGTTCAGTGTTTCATCTTCAGTGTGATCCTAGTGATGAGAGAGGAAGAAATCACGGTAATATGGTGCGGAGGAAAAGTCTGCAGAAGGTGACGACGTGGCAACATGTGAAGAAACAGGACACCGATGGCTGAGAGCGATAGCGCGAGGAAAAAGCAGGATGTCCAGGTCCTCTGGCAGGACTCTAATGCACAGTCCAGACGGCAGGATGAGGGAGCTGGAAGATGAGGGCCGATAGAGTGAGGGGAAAACTAAATTGGCTGTAGTAAATCCGTGAGGAGGACGGCAGAATGTGATGTACAGAGTGGTATTGTTCTGCCACTGTATTCACGTCACTTCATCTCATGTGACTCGAGGTCAGAAGAAAAGAGAAGGACTTTCCGCTGTCATCGACGGTTCATTCTTTTGTGGGATGAAACCACGAACACTGACTCAAATAAACAGGATGGTGCTTAAATTTTCCACTTTCCAGAAATAACCGGACGGACAAGCTCCTACAGGGAAAGTGGAAAAGATGGACGGTGAATTGAATGGTTCTTTTTCAGGAGCAGATCTCATCATCGAAGTTCTAAGTGAGCAGAGGTGATAAGGGACGGTGATGTGAAAGTACGACAGAACACTCGTCACTGTCAACACACTGTCTTTGTGGGACTGAAAACAAAACCCCCTTCATTTAGATTTTCTAGCATTGAAGATGATGTCGTGGCAGTTTCTTCAAAGATTCCAACTTCACTTGTTGCCATGATCTGATCAGATGCATGTTTGAATGAATTCCAAAAGCAGAAGAAGGATGGGATGTTTTTGATGAGCAAAAGAAAGATAAGAAACAGATGGAGAAGGTGAAGATGAAGAAAGAGGAGCTGGAGGAGGAAGAGGAGAAAAGAGAAGCAGAGGAAGGTGATGAAGGAGAAGATGGAGAAGGAGAAGAGGAACAAGAGGAAGGAGATGAGGATGAAGAAGAATGAGGAAGAGAAGAATAAGAGAAGAATGAGGAAGTGGAAACTGGAAGATGGAGGAGTAGGATAACAAAAGACAACAGAAGAAGACGCCGTTTCATGATACTGATCAGAAAAACAATATTTTCCTATTGATTTGGTTTTCATTTGACAAACTCCTCTAACACGTTAACATGAGCTGTTTTTATTCTAGTTTTTTGGTGCAATATTGGGGTCAATGTAAACGCAGATACTGAAAAAGAACTAGATCTGCAGAGGAAAACAGTACATATACCTATGTAATAGTATATATACGCCAGTGTAACAGTACATATACCAGTGTAACAGTACATATACCAGTGTAACAGTACGTATATCTATGAAACAGTACATATAATGATGTATGATTCCGCATATTTTTGTAATAGTACGTGTATTTATGCAACAGTACATGTACCTATGTAACAGTATGTATATCTGTGTAACAGTACGTATATTTATGTAACAGTATGTATACCTATGAACCAAGTCTATATAAAAATAGTACAGTGATACTTTTGATAAATAGTGAATAAATATTGCATTCATTTATATATTTTTGTTGTTTTATTTTATCTGACTGACTTGAGCTCAGATGAACCTGAACTACGGTTAAATGAGTTCGACGCTCCTGCTGTCCAGTTTCTCCTCTGATCGTTTCTTCCTTCAGAGGCTGAGATGCTACTTTCGTCAGACAATCAACAGGTTTGGTTTAAGGACAGAGAAGTTGATCCAGCACAGTCGGGGCTCAGACTGTTGGTTTTGGCGTCATGTTAGTTCCTCTCCATTTGGCTCTGGTTTGAGGCCTCGTATCGGGACTCTAATCTGCAGAGGATATGAGAGGAGCTGCTGTAATAGAGACGCCAGATGAGCAAACAGCAGCGAGCGCTAACACTAAGGATGTTCAGAGTAGGTGTGAAGAAGACGGACACCAGAGACAGCCAGACGTCCAGGGAGGCAGAAGCACAGACTAAATGTGCGGAGGAGTTTAATGAGTCTCCAGTTCTTCTCATGTGTACCGCTGGGGCTGGGGCGAGCTGGGATCGTGAGTGAGTGTGTGTGCGCGTGCGAGTGTGTATCCACTTCTGAAACACTGGGCTGTGCATAATTTATCAGACAGCTGTCAGCTTTGTACTCCTATTTACTCTGCCAGCCAGATCCTGAGCCAACAGGGACTCCAGCCAGCAGGAATGACAGCCACCGAAACAGTTTAATTGGAGACTCAAACAACTAATAATGCCATCGTTATCACTTCAGCGTAATTACTTAAGTATGAGAGGATGTTTGACAAGGCTGATATGCTAAAATACACACTGAGCCTGTGTACACGAGCAGAAAAATCAGACAACTGCGAGTAATCACATCATTTTAATAATCAGATCTGATGTGTTTACATGCATTTCAGGAAGAATATAAGAAAAAAATAACCCAGATTTAGACGTTCCAGGCTTTTTTTTTTTTTTTTTTTTAAAGCCTTTATCGGGCAAGTGACTATTTTTGGTCATTTCCACATGCATTACAATACAGTGACAGTGAGGGAGATATCTCAGGTCTATCTAATGTGGTCTCCAGGGTCTGTAAGGTGCTTTGTTAGGTACCATGAAGTAACGGTACTAATGTAAGGAATGATGTTCAAAGGGTGGATGTGGATGTGGACAGGGGTCTGGAGCAGCACTGATGTGGGTCTAATGTTCGAAAATACATGTTCCTTTCACCTTACATGTGTTTTTCTTGTATTTTCTTGTATCAACTTCTTGGATTTTTTTCTTTTTTTTATTGCCACTTATGGGTAAGGAACCAAATATGGTAACTTCATTCACTTTGATTTTCTACATAATAAAACATTTGGGAGAATTTCACAAAGTAATAAAGTCTTTTTATGTCCTCCAATAACACACTAAGGTTGACATTTTGAATTGCAGAGTATTTTCAGAGGATTTCTGTGAGTTAACCGTTTAAAACCCTAGACCTAAAATGGTCTGTCTGGACTTTTTTTTTTCTCATTTTGACTAAAAGGTTAGAAAATATGCTGTGACTGAGTCCATTTGCCTGTTTTTCCAGAGCACATTTTTTTTTTTCAGATCTTTCAAAATCGAGCAATCATTTACAACGTACTGCATGTTATAATTCTGCTAAAATGTCTCCATTTGCAGCTTCTAGTACAGGCAGGAGTGAAATTATGGTCGTGACCCAATAAAACTTATAAAACGCAACGTGTCAGGTTTCAGAAGCCATTGGAATTTTTCCAATTATATCAACAGTGAAAGCGTTACAGCCATCCAAACTGTAAATGCACAGCGCGTCAGTGATGACACGTCAGATTTTGAAGAGTTAAGAGACGGTGTGAACAAAGTGATGATAGAATTAAACTTCCTATTTTTTGTCTTCTACCCATGTCACTTCCATTTTCTATGATTGAATTGTTTCTACACATGTTGAAATATAAAAAAAAAAAGAAAGACATCAGACTAATATATATACATGCACGAAGACATAGGAGTATCTAGGTGTGTTAATCCGATTACATGATCACTGGATTAATCCGATGACTCCAGAAATCAGATAATAATCATGCGTGTTATTAGTGTGTATGTAAACGGGTTCACTGATATTTAATTTGTGATATTGTGGAAACGTTTTTTTCAGCTCTTTGGAAAGGTTTCTCATCATGGTCAACCTGACAATAAAGTGCACATGTTTGGCTTTAGCTACATTAAATGTACTGTTTTTTCAATTTGGCAAAAACAGATTGAGGCTGACAAGTTTACACAAACATTACAGCACCGCCACTTTGGTAGCATTTTCAACTAAATTTGATCTTTTTTTTTTTCTTTTCTCTGGGGAAGATTCATCATTTCGCCAGCTTTGCCAAGTAAAAGCAGACATCCCACTCGCAAAAAAGCATAGTTTTACAGAGCCGGGGTCTGTGCCAAGTGGATGCAGGCTCTGACAAGATGGATTTAAATAGAAATTAATTGGTCCTGGTGCAGATAGACTAGTTCTGTTGCTTTCTCAGCTGGCATGGTCCCAGGCCGCCGCCACCGCCACCTATCAGAGGTCTCAACAGTGCTAGTAAAACTGCTACGTAACCTTTGCTACGATAAAAACGTCTTCACTACATTGTGATGGCGGGGTATAATAAAATACTATTTACAGCTAATTATCCAAATGCCACGACATTCCTGCAGAAGGTAACTCAAGCCGCTTGTCAACACAGTTATTAGGCGGGATATTAAAAGGAGTTCATATTTCACCCCCCGTACCGTAGCGAGGCACAGGGCTCGATGATGTGACTGCACTCAGAGGCTCCGCTGTGGGATCTGCTGCCAACGCTAGAGTCCACACAGAGTTCCTGTCAGCAGCTAATTCCACCAGCCTTCATCACTCGTGACTGCACTAGCCTGTTGGCAGCACCAGCCTCCAGCTACACTGGGTGCAGAGTGAGGAAGCATGGGTGCACGTACTACTGATGCTGTGGGCAGAGCTGGGGGTTTACACAGAGCTACGGTGTTGGACCGAGGCTGTAGAAAGACAGAACAGTTCTGTGTTCTTCAAGTGGAAAGAAAAACTATCATATCAGCATCAATCCACCAGAGTTTGTGAAAACATTCCAACAATTAATTAAAAAATATAAAGTTAGTGATTCCATGTAGTATTAATATTCCAAACTCTCACCAGTAGGGGGCAGTCTGGGACCAGAACACACTTAGCTCTACCAAAACCACCAACGCATCAACACTGTATCCACAAATAAAGGATAAAGCTTCATTATTTCCCCCAGGGGTCTAACAGTGCGCTCATTTGTACAAAACTGTTAGGGTTTAGGGTCTTCCATACAATATGGGGGTGTACTGACTGCACCTTATGTGAAGAACGCAAACACTTGGGAAACAGGGTGGCACCAATGGGGTGGGGGTGGGGGGTGACAACAGAGAGTATAACAGAGGCACAGGAGTCAGGTCGGATGTTCAAAGCTGTTAAGTTTCCCTTTCGGTTTTCGGTAGTTATGGAGCCCCCCTTTACTTGTCCCCTTCACTGTACCGAAAATGTATCGAACCAAAGACCCCTGGACTGAAAATGTACCCAAACGAAATTTTTCTGCCCCATTACACCCCTGATTTCCACACATCTGTATTATGGTATCATCAAGTTTCCTTCTCCAAACTAAAATACGTACACACTTATTTTAACAGTTACTCAAAATAACACTGTGCCTCATAGGCTTCATGTGCTGCATCAGCTGATAGTTTACATTATAGCTCTGTTAGCTTAGCTCTGTTAGCTTAGCTCTGTTTTTAGACTGAAAACAGTCACAGTAAAACCACAAATCACCTGTTTTCTGTTCGGATTGTTTTGTCAGTAGCTGAATTAAAGATCTGTTTGAAATCCAACAAAAAGCAACTTAAAGATAATAACATCCCATAATACTGTAACTTCATACCTCTGTGAGCCTCAGTACCAAACTCACCTGTGTAGAAGAAACACTGACATTTCAGCACCAAACAGTGGAAACAATGGCAATACTTTTTTTTAATCGCTTCTTTTCTTTGACTAAAAGTTGTTTCTTAATGGTTCTCATCCCTAGCATCCTCTACAACAGAGGTTATCTGGAAAAATTGTTTGCAAGGTATTTCTCAAATTTCTCTTATTTCTATCACACATTTCCAAAGCAGTCCTTCAAAGTACAACAAAAACATGGTGACATAGACACGGAACAAACTTCACTGAACCCTTTCACCTTTAAGATAAAACCTGAAACGCAAAAAACCCCCCAAAAACAGACAACTACCATCAAACCGTCTTTAAAGTCAATCCTGGTCTCCACATTGATTGCATTCATGAACCTAAATACTGTCGAAACTAAGACCACTGGGTCAATACAGTATCCACATTTACCATAAAACAGCATTCACACTTGGAATTAATTTCATGTCGTATTTCATTTACTTTACGGTTTAGCCTGAACATGATCTAGGTGCTCAAATCTTCTAAATGCAGGCCAATCCTTCCTAATATCTTTAGTGCTTGCCCAGTCCTTTTACTTGTCCTTGTCAAAGACTGATGAGGTAGTAAACTGAGGTTATGGTTTTGTGTAAACTGTCGAGACATCATCGCTAGAGCTGCGGAAAGAGTCGACGATACGCTATCACCTCTTGAACACGGTTGAAATGTTCAAGTCTATTTGTTACCAAGAACTCTATTTGAGATGAAAACAATAAAAATGGTTCATAGTGGCTTCATGATCTGGGACATTTCAGTTTCTGTGTTGCATCACAGAGGGGAAAACGTCAACCTGTTTGAATAAGAGCGTCTCCAGAGTGAGTTACGGCCAATCACCGGCGTTCAGCCCTCGGTCTCATTACATTACGGCGCTCGCTCAAATGAAAAACTCTAAGTGAAAGCTGAGGTCACTGTGAGGTAAGTGACTGACATCACTCAAATACCTCAATACTCAGACAGACGGCCAGATCTAACCAGCTAAAGTCAGCTGTGATGAATGGCGCACAACCCTGGAAAAGGAAATATTATTTTTACGCACATTTCTGTCTTTGGCGCTCCACGGGAGTTTGATGAAATTGCTTGTGAGGCTAAGTGGGTGACTTGACCAGTCAGTAAATCTCTTTACTATGTGACCCTCGGCCCATTAGTCGGGCTAACGCAGTGACCTCTGAGGCCTTATGGGTAGTGAGCACCGCTTCACAGCCTCCCTGTTGTTTTGCTGAACCAGTGAGCAATTTCAAAGTGAGATGTCGACTCGTCTTCAGATGTGTCAGGCTCCAGGTGACACTCGGAGTGATGGCTACCACTTCACGTATGACTGGATAAATGGCCAAACAGACTAGATGGAAGAGCTTCCAGCCGGGCTCGCTGTTCTTCACGTTGGCAGGGAAAAACAGTGGGAGTTTCAATATTAGAACAATCTCAAGATTAAGGCAGTAAGTAAATCAAACCCCACGTTTGGCTTGGTTTGGATGAACACTGGCACTTTAACCATTCCAAGATTTTCAAGAGGTGTGAAATGACAAATTTTACAGCGAACACCGTCATTAACTGAGAAATCCCACTGGATCTTTGAGACAATCTGGTTTGATGATGAAGGCTGACCTTTAAGATTAGACAGACTACAAGACTCATTTTCTCTCTGACTAGGACTTTGAAAGTTAAAATGTCTTTGAGCAACACATTTACCACTGATGTGATGAATTTGACTTTCTGTCTGTGCTCTTTGTCCTCATCTATCACCCCAGGGGGAGGCAATGAAAGGCTGTGTACAACCTGGAGAAAGTCTATTCTGAGAAAATTTAGGCAAAACATCTTCAGACACTATAGAATTAAAATGTATGAAACTATGATGATGTATGAAACAGAACACTGGTAAAATTCCTCTTTTTATGGCACATACAGACTGATACCACTGACACACAGGCAGTAACCTGGAGTGTAAATGGCACAGAATTTTGCAGGATCACTCATTATGAAAACAGTCATGAGTCGTCTATAATGAATTAGATTTTGCCAATAAACTCCTCTCAAATGCTTCCCCTGACACATGTGCTCATGACAATACAAACCAGGTTTGCCCAGAGTAAATTTAATTAGCAAGTCCCAGGAAATCCAAGTGTGTACAATGCTCCTGTTCTCCATTACCGATCCAGTGCCTACCAAAACACTGGGGCTTTTAACGAAGAAATGCTAATGCCATTAGCACAAATTGAGAATTAATTTTTGACATATGTCACTGAGTGCACTGAAATGACTTTTGCTTAAGTGTGAAGTGGTTCCAAGCATGAATATTAAAGCAGTTGGTGTCCTAAGGCTACAATATTACCACGATCCACACAGTGATTCTTGCTGGTATTTCCCCGTTTACCCACCAAATACCCCACACTATTGGACTCCTGAACAATGGAACATAATAACCCCTCTTCAGAATGGACATCCAGTTTTAAAGTAATTATAACCTTCAATTATGGAGACTTTGTGTCAGGACAATAAGACTACACTGTCAATATTAGGCAGAGGTTGTACACGTTTCTGATTCAGGTGGTACCTCAATGTAATTCCCATCAAACTGGAAAGTGGAAGATGTGCCTAAGTGCATGTTTCCCTTTTGATGCTCTGAGCATCATTAACCCAAATATAATTTCTCAAGCACCGTTTCCACCAACACATTTTCAGTCGGAGTGTGTTTGATTGAAAATAAAAAGCACAAATTCAATGTCCCCCCCCTGTCACCCCCTCCCAACACTTCTTCCTCCCCTCTTTTATACCCCATTTCCTTCCAAATGGAACAGGAGAAAAATAGAAGCATGCTTTTAAGGAACCCAAACCTATAATTTTCATCTAGTCACAACTTCATTTCCATTGAAGTACCCTGCAAACGCTGCCTTTACAAAGCACAATGCTGCAGCGGTGCTAAGAGGACCCAGTCCATTAAAGAGAGAGGGGATGCGGGTGGGGGTGGGGTGCTTTCTCATAGGAAAGAGCTGAGGAGAGAAAAACAAAAGAGCAACAGACGGTAGGGAAGGGTGGCCGGAGGGAGGAGGGACGAGGAGGTAGAGATGGGGAGAAGGCTGGAGTTTAATGAGGAGACAGTGATTTCAGAAGTGAGCAGGGGGGTGGTTTGACCTTTGACCTCTCAGATCCCTCTGCGCTTGTGATGGGCCTGACTTCAGACGGAGGATTAAGGTAATCAAGGCTAGTAATGAGAACAGGACACGCATTCATGAGCCTCGACACTCCCCGAAAGCAACAATTACACCCCTTAGACCCTGTCTGCTTCCAGTGTCCACGTCTCGATCTAGAAAACATCTTTGCCTGTGGTGGTTTCCTTCAGAATGACAGAAGGGGGACACTGTAGACAGATATAGATGCTGGATATATATTACTAGAGGATAACCCCATTCCCCCATTAATGGGATACCTAGCCTTTGTCCCACTTTATTAGGACATGTGTCCTTAAACAGGTACAGACTTCGCTTCCATCCAACATGACAGACATGAGTTAAAGACAGCTGGACATTTGAGATATTACATTTAGGTTATGTTCCATGTCATTTATGTTCCAAGACACAAATTCAGCCTCTTTATAAGTGGCCACCTCAGGATTTGGAGAGATTTTTCTCAATTTCGTAAAAACCTGTGCGCCATAAACATTATTAAATGTTGTGTTTTTGTGCTGATTTAACCCTTTCATGCATGATTTCCAGATTTGTGAACACCTAGCTTAAGCAGACTTTCTAAAGGGTTATAAACGTAACATTCTCCAAACACACAAGGGCAGTCTCTATAGACGCTAAGCAATACAATGAAAAAAAAAAAAATCATCTTAGCTTTACAATTTGGACTGCTCTGTCCACATTTGTGGATAAGAGTTTCACAGCTTTATACAAAAAACAGAAAAACATAAACTGCAAAGTATATTCCATAAAAATAATTTTAAAAATGTATCTGAAAAAACTGTTGCACCATGACAGTATAAGCACTTATTTAATATAAACGAGCCCAAACTTGTACTTTCCTGAGTCTCAGGAGCTTAAATATCTTCTTAATAAAACCATATTTTTAAAAACCAAACTTTACAATGCGTTTCAACTTTGGCCCATTTGTGAACAATAAAGTCAATCTAAAAGAAGCTACATACTCCCCCCCCCAGAATTCATGCATGAAATGTTTTAAACCATGGACCTTCAACTCATTCTAGTTCTCTTCTTCATGACCTCAAGTGGACCAGACCAGTAAAATAATACAATAATACGCCATCATGAAAACGTGTACGTCTACACGCAATCCTTTAAAAAATTTCCACATAAACAACCACAAACAACCCAAAATGTATTTCAGAAAAATAAGTGGTATTTTAACGATAGAAATAAAAACTAGATTTTGAATAATGTCAAGCACGCAAAAAACACCGTCAATTGAAATCACGCTATTTAAATGAAAACGTTTCATGCTGGAAAACAAATATTAGCTCTGATATTTTTGCACATTCTTAAATAAAATCTCTCCTTGAGCCAATAATATCATCATGTCCTCATTGTCTTTTATTTTACTGCTCAGAACAGTCGACGCAGCACCAGTGAAGATCTTGAAGGAACCTATTGTGCAAATCTCTTCCCTTCACACTTGTGTGTTGTGTCGCAGACGCCAGCTGCTCTGCTCTTCTTATTGTTATGGGCTGTTTTTTTTGTCTTTTTTTTGGGGTGGGGGTCACCTGATGGCGTTGGAGCTGCCCTGTGGTCAAGGACCTCTCACCCCACTGGGTTCTTCAGGCATCCCTGCAGCATCTCAGCCGGCTGTTCATGTTGGGGTTTGACTGACAGGTACAAAGTAACCAGTGTGTGCTCGGAGGTCCCAAACTCACCCCTGTCACTCATGTGTCCAGACACAATGCCAGGCCGTCCCACCCGCTCGACCCGCTTCTTTGTGCTTTTATTGAATTACAGCGCAAGTTGCTGCTGTGCACTCCCAGAGTAATTGAAAACATGTGATTAAAAAAAGGCAGGGATGTGCACCAGTGAACGTGGTGGTCAAACAGAGCTCCTGAAAGATGATATCGGCATGTGGCATCCCCATTATAAGGACTTAACCGTCCTCTTTGTAAGGTGTTAACACCAGAGCCAGGATTTGGGGCGATTGAAAGGATTGGGTTGTCTTTAAAATGAAGTCATGTTCCAGCAGTTTGCTGCAGACAGAGCATAACCTTTCAAGGTGCCTCTTCACTCTTGGCCTTGTCTGGGTACAGCAAGGCTCTTAAACCCCTCTGACTGCTGCACCAGTGTAAGGGGCTGAAAGAGGCCTGTAAAGTCAGCTTTTCCTAAAATATTTTTGTTTGTTTTGGAGATTTTGGGAGAATTCAAGCCTTTACTCTCTTACTTTACTAACATATTCCTAATCCAAACTTGTACAAAACGGCAAGTGAAGGTGCCAAGACAATGTTTCTGAGATGTTTCAATACTGACTCATTTAAGTCCTGCATGGATGGTGTTTCTTTCGTGGCTTTTTGTCCAACTACATCTCACTACAGAACGCAAAAGGATGCTATGTCTGTAGAAGGCGAAGATAAACAACATTGTGAATGAGGTTTTTTTTAGTTACTGCCTTTGACTCTAACTGCCAATAAGAGTGTGACTGAAAAATACCTACATTCATATATAAACGAGTTCTGATGGGTCTCTATAAATTAACTTAAGAGTCTGGTTTAGACCGGCTCTAAATGTAAAGCGTCATGAGATAACTTTTGTTATGATGTGACGCTATATAAATACAATTTGTCTGATTGAAAAAGTTCATGGTAAAACTGTTACGGACTGAAAAAGAATTATGTTTGATACCCTGCACCCCGGAACCTTAGTGTTTTTACCCGTGTTCCCCACTGTGTTATTGTGTTGATCGCACGGCCCCTGAATGCCTCATGAATATGTGAGCTGTATGTACAGTATATGTTAGCCGTTGGTACAACTTCAGTAAAGACACTAAAACGAAGATGTAAGTGTCCGTGCATTATTACCCTCGGGTTACCACAAAAACTACATACCATGAGATGGGTTAAAGAAGTGATATTTTGCTTTTTTAAATGGAATTATGCATTTTTAAACATTTCCCTGTGCTCTACATAAACTGTAAATGCTCTGCTTGGGTCTGAATTCTTCATTAATTCAACTCCACAGGTCCATCTTCAACATTTAGCAGCATTACTCTATGCTTTACTCTAAATTTTAGATGTATATTTTACTCTTTCTTTTAAATATTATATCACCTGCCTTGGATTTAAGTCGATTTCCACATATTCATTATTTATTAGTTATTCATCGTGATGGCCAATACGGGTCCTCGGTATCTAGTTTCATTCTTTCTCTGCGATTGAATGACAATAAACTTCCTTGAATCCTTGAATTCAACCCTATTTCTGACTAATGGCACCAGAAAGGTCATTGTGAGCGCCGGGCCTTTAAATGTAAATGATCATCTTCACGTTCCATCCCCTCCAGATTATTGATCGCACTTTCTGTCCTGTTCAACCAGTTTTGTTTGTTAATACAACCAACAACTGAACATTTCAGGTAATCTGCTTGAAGTTTGGGCATATTTTCAGTATGGACAGAGAAATATTCATCGTAAGTCTTGACCTTATATGGGCAAATGTCGTGAAATAACTAGTTATAAAACGTAACAAATTAAGCAGGAATTGAAACAGGTTGTAGAAATCCACTCCATTTTTGCTGGAATGAATATAAAGATAAGTTTGCAGCACCTGGAGGGTTCAAATTCAAAATTTATGAACTATTAGGGTCCAAATACACAAATAAATGAAACGCAGACTAATAAAAGTGGGTTTAGATAAATATGAGCCTCAGTTTTACACAGATGGACTGTCAGTAAAGCCTGCAGAACTCTATTGACCTAAATGGAGCACATGTACAAAAACAAACATCAGAACTTAAACCATTTTTCCAACTGTCCTTTTTTCACAAACTTTTTTGAAGCCCAGAATTTTGCAACCGACTCAACCCTACTTAAGCAGTCGGTAATTACAGCTGTCCGTCATGTATTTAACAGCCCCTACCTGCCTGAAAACACCTGTAATTAAGCAAAGTCTGCATGAGGAGCTGTAATTTGTTACAACCCACAGAAGTGAGAAGAATTCTCGTTTCCTCCACTTGAAAGGTAATTAGGGAATTTTTGCCCAATTACGCCAAAAAACAACAAATCTAGCGTAGCAGCATTAAAGGACATGTATATGTTTAAGCATATTTGGCTTCTCTTCTAGGGTCGTTTTTGTAGAATAAAGTGTGAATGAGACGTGTGTGAAGTGTGCAGTTCAGCGGTAATTACACAAACAACATGAGCTCATTGTAACAGAACAAATCCTGGACTCAAAGTGATCTCATTAAAAACAGCAACAGGCACAGAGCTGCACAACTATATGCACTTCATCTCATTTCAAGTACAGTTTAACTTAAAGAATCCAATTTGTTTTGTTTTTTTTTCCCGTTGCAGTTCGGTGTAGCCGTGCGCCGCTCTGTGCCAGAAGAGGCTTAGCTTTCTGCTCCACTGAGATTCGCACTCCGAGCTCTTTCAGCTCATCTATCTCTGTCAGAGCTCCTCACTATAAAGTACTCCTTCCTCTCCGTCCACAACCGACTACTTCCTTATCTGCCGTTTTCAGCGAACACACCATCATTCAGCCTTCTTCCAAGCCAGCGGACGTCCCTCACCCAAGGAAAGGAGATCGATTTTTGCAGCTGAATGGTAAGAGGTGAGGAGGTATTATGTGCCAGTCACGCCTGGCTGTGCTGGCAGGTGGTGAACGGCTGCAGACAGCACATCATACAGACCGTGGCCGCCAGATAACACTAACAAACCCAGGCCTTCACACTGAATACAGAAGCAAGATGTAAAGCAGACAAACAGTCGCAGGTGGAGACTCAGAAAGTCCGATTGTAATAATAAGCACCTGAAAACTGAACATGACAATAGAAGAGATACATGTCTGGTATCCTTATATGTAGAGGTGTGTGTTATGGAGATAGTAAATAAGGAAGGGTTAGAACAAGAACAGGAGCATCAAACATACAGCCTGGGGGCCAAAACCGGCCCACAGCTAGCCTGGCGAATGCGAAGAGCCCTCGGGTGTTTCCGCTCAACTTCGTCAACTTCGTGAGCACACCTGGGGGTCTGGAAGCTCTTCGACAACGCTCTTCAGCTAAAGCTTGAAATGTGTACGGCCAATCAGAGTCGCTGGGTGGGATCTCAACGATGTGACGTAGTCATCCTGCGGCAATGGGGATACGTTTACTGACAGAGCTGCTGTTCGCTCCTACTGCTACACTGTCAGCATTCCTCCAACATGCTGCTGTGTTGTTTTCCGTACCCTTGCCG
>JAQQZY010000023.1:37157861-37171069 GCA_030068375.1 Ostorhinchus rueppellii | reverse complement strand
AGATAGATAGATAGATAGATAGATAGATAGATAGATAGATAGATAGATAGATAGATAGATAGATAGATAGATACTTGCGCTAAAACATGGCGGTGGAAAAGGGAGCGCGTACCTGCAAACCCCACAGATTTTGGTAGATTTTAGCAAAATATTGGCAGAAAATAGAAAACATTTGAAAATGAGCTCGCAGTACCCTGGTGCAGCACTGTTATTCCTTTGTCTGGGGAGAACCCTGTACTTTATTAATCCAAAATTCAAGGATTCAGAAGCTTTACATGCAGCACAAGAAGACAAAACAAACAGACCAGAACACAACAGTGGGTTAGTACCAGGTTGACATTAGAGTTAGTATACAAACTCTAAAAGACATTTACTAAAGAATTACTCTAAAATGGTTTCCTGTACAATACTGTAAATAAAGACGTCTGATTGTATTTACACATTTCAGGGCACTGATTATAAGTCAGACAGCTGCATAAAGTGTGACAGTGATATAAAATGAAGCACTGATAGAAGTGTGAAAGCAGGGATTTACGTGTAATATTTGAAATTGTGTAAAATTTTAAGGGTGTCTGTACACTTTTTTCATAACTGTATGTATAAAGTTTGAAGAAGTGTCCAAGGACACAGTCAAACCAGACTGACCTCTGCTTGTGGTTCTCTGAGATGAATTGCAAAGCATCAATTATCTCAGAAACAACTGACACATCCAAAGCTTGGGGTATTTCATGCACTCTAGTAAAATACATATTCATCCATCTTATTACAAATAGACTGGCAGCTAAAAAAGTGAGAATTAAGGACAGGAAGTTTCTGAGACACTTTTCTCCTTTGTTAAAAATCACACATAGCAGTAACGAGACAGTGTTTTCACTGAGGAGATGTGGGATCAAATAAGGCCAAGGAAATGAAGCTCTGTATGACGGCAGAGCTTCTGAAGAGTCACATCGCCACCTA
Source organism: Ostorhinchus rueppellii (assembly GCA_030068375.1). Taxonomy (NCBI): domain Eukaryota; kingdom Metazoa; phylum Chordata; class Actinopteri; order Kurtiformes; family Apogonidae; genus Ostorhinchus; species Ostorhinchus rueppellii. The sequence goes on along the minus strand of JAQQZY010000023.1, from coordinate 37,170,112 downwards.
CTGGCCATGTTTAGAAGTCTGAGAGAACACAACACGACGATGTGCAGCTACAGAGCCTCACAATGTTCAAAGCTTTCTGTTTTTCTTTCATGTTGCCAAAATGTAAAACACAGTGACTATAATGAGTTTTGCAGATGCTCTCAGAACGGGGGAAAAAGATGAAACAAGGATAAGGGAGGGAAGGAAAGAGAGGAAAACACAAACAAGTAGACAGACATGAAGTGAGAGGAGCAGGGGGAGTATGTGGCTTTTAACAAACTGAGAATTTGTGGAGACAGCTTCAACAAGTGGCCTAATCCCAGAGTGCCGTTGTGTGGGGGAGGAAGGGCCGCACTGGTGTTTACCTGCTAGATTCTACAGCAGCACATCAATCTCAATGTGGGTCTTACACTGCCTGCACCTACTGCTTCAGGCATTTCATCACTCCTCCCTCCCTCCTCCTGTCCTCCCATCAAGAACCTCTCCAGTGTGTGTATATGTGTGTGCGTTTGGATGTTTGCAGGAGACCAGCTGGTTCAGTTGGCGGTGGGAGGAGAAGCAAGAGGAAAAAGACTGAAAAAGGAGCTTAGGGAGCTGGAGCCATGGCTCCAGTCTAGCATGACTCAGTCTGGGTGCATCCAGTGCCCCTGGGGAAAACGCACAAAACATGTACGAAAACACACTGCTCTCCCCCCGTACTCATCCTCTGTAATCAGCGTGTTCAGATACTCACTTTCCCCCCTTTAACAAGCATTTCCATGTCTCTTAGCCCAGCTGCTCAGAGCAGTAATAACAGGAGGAGGGTGAGTGGAAAAGCATTATTGCAGAGTCTGTTTGGGCTTTTCTGCAAACACAAAGCTTGAAGGACAGATCTGCTCTAGGGCTGTTTCCTCTCTTGACCGTGGGCTTCTATCGACAAAGCTCTGCAGTAAAGAATGCAACGCCCAGGAGAGACGAGCACAAACTGCATGACATGAGAGGGGCCGGAGTGTTAACGGCCCCAGGGGGGATGGCCCACCTGTTCAAACAGCCAGAGCTATCCTGAGGAAATGAAAACTTCCATCTCTGCAGAGCTGTGCAGATCCTGCACACCAAATCCCTTTCACTTCCTTGTTGGCTCACTCACTATCTTCTGTTTCCACAGCTGGCTCCAGCAGCATCTTTCCAAGTCTATATGTGCAGATCAAAACCCGGCACAGAACCAAAGTAACAAACTCTCGACTCCATTCAGGTGGAAAACTCAAGTCTTAAATGTCAGTGTTCTCTGCACAATGTCACATATATGTCAATAAAAGTTAAAGTATGCAAGCCAACTTTAAAGTAGGTCACAGTTGGCTGCTTCAGTGCAACTGTAATTTTCAGCAGCTCTATCACTCCACCAGGGCCTGTTGGTCTGGAAGCAAACTGGAGCTGTGCAGAATCAGCTGAACCTCTGCAGGGCTGCAGAGATCAAAGTCCTAAACAGAGCGAAGGACGGGGACAAACTGGGACCGAGGCCGACCTTGGACCAGTCACCGCCCCGGTCAGCGCTCACACGGAGGCGCAGGATGACTGCGGAGATCAGCTGACCATCGACCCCTCTGACCCCAAAGTCCTGGCCTGTCTGCTGCCTGCAGACAATGACGAATGGCAGGATTATACTGCATTTTTACTGTAAAAAAAAACTACACATCTGAGCTTTGGAAAGATGCTTTTGGTTTGAATATTCAAAGGTGTCTGAAACCTGAAGAAAAATATTGTCACTGAACATTTACTGGGTGAAAATGACAAGCACTAACAAAGAAATCCATGTTTTTCAGGCCCTAAGTAAAGCAAAAAACAAAAAGCTCCATTCATCGATGAAAACACATTACTAATGCTCACAGTTCTTTGAATAACCCTGATTTTCAGTCACAACTTCCATGTGTCATGCTCTCTACTAGTCTTACACATTGCTGTTGAGTGCTTTATACCACTCCTGGCTGGGATTTTAATAGTTCCCAAAAACTAGCAGTGAAATAAAGTTTATTTTATCCCTGAAAGAAAACTAAAAACATAAGAAAAGAAAACTGAAGTAAGAACTACTGTGAACAGTGCATGACAAATGGGAAACAAAAGTTAAGGTCCGCACAGGAAAAAAAAAAAACAAAACAAAAAAAAAACGAGCCTTGCTCATTTCTGTATGATTAGTAAACCATGAGTTTGTAAACTAAGCACTGTGAAATACTAAACTTGTTTTGCTGGATGCCTGGTGACCATCCATCTTCTTCCAGGGCTGTCAATGGGGTCCAGGTCTGGAAATTTGGAGCAGTCTCTTAATTTTTTCCAGAGCTGTTTGTGATCTGCCACTACAACTACAAGAATAAGCTTTTAAAACAGACAAGACATTTTTATTATGCAAGTTACTGAGTGCTACTGTCCTTGCCATAAACGATCCTATAAGGCTGTAGTAAAATACAGTAATTTACTCACTGTTCCACTGGACAAATGGGAACAAAGTTTTTCTTGCACAACTTTATCCTTAAGCAAAAGCAACCGTCTCCCAGACTGTGGGTATTAACCTTGAGTCTCTGCGTCTTCGCAGCCAGTCTCGGCCTTATCAGCAGAAGCAGACGGCTGGCGTCGGACAGGGCCGACTGCTGTACCTGGAAATAAACACCACCTTAACTGCACCCATCGCCATAGAGACACCCTGGGGGGAGACCAATGAAATACCTGACAATAGGGAGGCAGCCCGCCAGTGGGTGCCATCAGCGCTTTTTACGAGCGACTAATGTACTCCATTCCCTCTGTCAGGTCTGTCCGTTATTACCACCATTCAGTTAGTCCTTTCACGTCGACTCATCAGATGACTCATGGAGCTATGGAGTAGGAAGAGGAGACGAAGAGGTGCTGCTAATGTATTCTGTCACCTCTTCACTTCACCACTGGTTGAAAAGCCTGAACCTTGTCAGAGAAGGAGAAGGGTGCAAATGATCACAGCTCCTTCCGTCCCCGCATGATTTGACAGCGAAGAGATACCTAGTTTTTTCCAGCTTTCCACCAGAAACCTCAAATTACACCTTTCGGAGAAGTCATAAATCAGACCTTGCTGGTTAAATGCTTTTGTGTCAAGACATAAAACATAAGCATGACAAGGGAAAAGTGAGTCAGCTAGTAAAACCAAGGGAGTGAATGTAAGTGCGGTGGCGAAACATCAAACTCTGCATTCACAACAACCTCCGGTGACATGCTCCTTTCACTGGGACTGATCATTTTTGACAACCTGCTCTGAAAAGACTCAAATGGCACTGATGTTGTAGGTGCAAAAGTTGGCCACCAGGGGTCAGTCCAAACCCTCCGCTGCTGCAGATACAAAACCCAAGGCCAGCTGGACAGGAGTCAAGAATGAGCTTCACAGAACTGAGCCTCAGTCCAGATACAAAACCCAGTCTGTGAGATGCACGCAGCTCCAGCCGGTCGAACTGTGCTCTTTAACAGACAACAGCTCCAGTAACATATAAAATGCATATTTCAGGGAACTTGTAAATCCTTTATAGAACTGCCACAGCTGGCACTGCAACTTGTAAATCCCTTCTCATTTGTGAAAATATCTGCCAAAATATTTCTTTGTCTTGGGATTATTTCTGAAGTACAACTCTAGGGCTTCTTTGGAGAACAATGGAATAAAAAGCAAACACTGTCAGGCTACATTAGAACTAATAAGTATGAAATCTGATTGTTTTGCTTGAGCAACAGGCCACACCTGAGTAGAAAAAGGAATCCAGAGAATAAAACCAAGTGCGCAAAGCTTTAACTCCCTCTGCAAACGATGATGACAAATGTACCTTTAATTACAAGCATCCAGAATAACTGTGTGGGAGGTGGAAAACTAGGAGAATATATCAAGAAAAAATTGTTTAAAGCCCTTTTGCTGGTCCCATCGGGCTTTGCAGGAGCAGGAATGGTGCAAGGCTCATGGCTGCCTTAGTCCATCACAGTTGCACTCGTAGTTTTTCCAGCAGACAGACAGGAAGCACCTGGGTACAAGGGCTAAAGAATGGTGGGGGCCTGTTGCCCCAACAAACACATCATCAGCCTGAATAGTAGGATCCCATGCAAGCTACGTAGCTTTAAACAGCACTCCATGGCTGCCTGTGTGTAAACAAACATCCCTCCTCTGTACACGGCAGCAGCACAAGGGAGTATGGTCTTTCATTCTGCCTCAACCCTGCGGCACAGAGAACACAGAAGAAAACAGCATGTGGTAGATCTGTTGGCTCTGAGACCTGCCTCTTTACACTAAAACCTTCAACGAATTAAATGGTTTTCCCACAGCTGGGCTTGAAATCCAAACTGCAGAGCGCTGCCACTGGAAAGAGGAGTTCCATCATGACTGATGGAGCTCTGTGGGCTTTCGGACGGAGTAGAAATGGCTGGGTGGGAACCTGGGTCGACTCAGGCCCGCCGGGCACGGGGTCGGTTGTATTTCGGTAACTGTGCGGCTGATCCCGCTGGTTCTCTACGGGGGACCGGAGAGCTGGCCACGGCGACCAGTGGCCAGTGTCCCAGTGTAAACAGCTCATTGTGGTGGTGAGGCTGCTGTAATTACTGCTGGTTGTGAAAAGATGAATAGAGATTTTTGAGAAAGGGAGGAGAATTGGGGGAGGAGGGAAAAGGGGGCAGAAGGGCAGGAGGAAGGGGTCGGAGACGGGGGCATGGCTCCGTCTCTCACATCGATCTTTATCTATCACAGATTCCCAGGGAGAAAGAGTTCTACAGTGGAGAACCGGCCTGGGGCAGGGAGTGCAGTTCACACCAGCGCTGCACTCGCAAGTCAAACACTCCCTCTTACAATGAGTGTTCCAGTGGCCCTTGGCAAATCTACATTAAAGCTACTGAGAACCAGAGTGCTGAAATGAAGTTAGTGGAAAAATCATTTTCCTGTTACAATGTACTTCAAAAAAAAAAAAAAAGAAAAAAAAGAAAGAGAAAAAAAAGAAAAAAAGATGTCTGAAAATCTTATCCAAGTCTCCTGAATTCAAAGAAATGAACGTCTGTGACCTGATGTGCCTTAACTCAAGTTCCATGTAGGCTAATGGTTGATGCATCTCCAAGTATTCCCAGAGCTTAACACAGGAAAAGAAAATATCCCCTAAAGGGAACAGAAACATAACTTTTTAAAGAGCATTACTGTCAGCAAGGCCCAGAAAGTATGCTGACTTTTGCACTTTTGTTGCTGTTGTTGATGTTTTTCTGCTCATCTTTCTTTTCCTATAACAAAAGGTCCCCTGACAAACCTTACAATGGAAGCCAATTAGCACCTGCTTTCTGCAGCACGCAAACCTTGATCTGACGAGCAAAACAAGTGTTATTCAAACAACAACTTTATTATTATTCTTTGAAATAGCATCTACAGCTGTCGATTACAGGTCGCTCTTTAACAACTTACAACTTCTGTGAGATTCCCACTACCAACCTTCTGTTAAAGGTTTTGTCAGTATCTGTGACACCATCTATTGTGAGCCAAAGTATGATTTCTCAGCTCTATTTTTAACGTGCAATTTACTTTTCTAACCAATTAAACTGTCAATTCTTGATTGTTCATGTCAACAACACATCAGAACCAACCGATCAGTATTTCCAGAGTTCAAGCGTTTGTATGCTTTTTTGGTTCAAATGAAGATGTTTTAGAAAAAAAACAAAAGGATAGATACTTGGCATCTGATTGATGACTTGAACAGCAGTTAATCAAAATGATCATCAATCAGTTTTAAGTTCATTAAGCAACCCATTAGTGCTCTAATTTGCACATGCCATCTGAACACCCTGCCTTCAGTTCTGGTGAAGATCTACTGGCATATGTCAGACTTTTATGACATTTTGTAGTCTGAACAATGGAGAAAATTCTTGGAAATAAAACGGACAAAAAAGTAAATAGGACAACAACTGAGGCCCCAGCATTTAAATCTGTACATAAAGAGCCAAAAAGTGGAAAACCAGTGGAAAAAACCCAAAACATTACAGTCATTTCCGATGGAAAACAGCAACAAAACACCTGACTTCTTCTGCTCTGTTTAATGCCGTCTATTGTGGCACTTTCTGTCGACACTTTGCTTCGGCCTGGTTGATGGAAACGTACATAATTCATGCCGTCTTTTCTTTCATCCTTTCCTGTGAGGTTACTGAAGTTCAGTATGAATTCATTTGACATTTTATGGATTTGGACTGAACTTTTTTGTGGCTTATAACCGTCCTTAAGATCCTCGAGGTCTTGAAGAAAGGTTTGACAAAACATCTGTTTATTCATTGCTAATGTAGCAATAATCCAGTTCAGCAAGTGTTCCGGATATTTCAACCAGAATCTGCTGCAAAGTTCTTGGACCCAGCAGTGTCAGTTCCGATTTTGTTTGTTGCCATTCATGATTGAAACATCACTTCCAGGACTTGGCAATGAAATTCAGGTCTTAAGTTTTATGAAGTTTGCTCATATGTCAGAGATGCATGCATAGTTCAGAGGAAGTAAATGCCCCATGCGACAACCCAAACGCCCTTCAAGGCTTTCCCTATAATCTCGCCGATTAACAAATTAACAACCTTCCAGAATCTATCCCAGCTTCAGGTAGCGAATCAGGAGTACACGACCTGAATGCTGGGGATTAAGGCTCCCTTATGCCCAGATTACACAGCATTTACCCCCTGGCAAAAAGAAAAAAGGTGGCGTTTGGTTTGTCATTGAGGGGAAAGCCATCAGGTGTACCCTTGCAGATTAGCACAAAGCTCTCGGTAATGAAAGAAAGGATGTCCACCACTCCCTGTGCAGTCTTTGAAGTCCGATCAGCCAGGGGAATAAAAGGCATTCCCACCAAAAAAGCAGCCCCTGGAGGGTCTGGATCCACACACAGCCTCCCAGAGGTCAGCACTGATAAGGAAGATCTGGATAAGACCCATCCGGTCTAGAGTTATCTGTCCTCTCACTTTCCCTTATGCCCGTCAGACCTATGTAGTCTTCCTGGCCTTGCACTCACTAACTGAATTAGACCTCTTATATGGCAGCAAAGGCCTTGACAACAGCCAAAGGTGACAATGAAAGTCCTGTTCTTAACTTTGGTTTCTGTTGATTGAGTTTGCCAGTTAGAGAAGGTCACTTTAGGTTGGTGAGGTTTAGTGGCAAAAAAAAAAAAAAAGTGCTCAGCTGATAAAAACCAGGGGCTGATGTGCATTTCCCCCCCTCTCTCTTTGTAGCAGAGAAAAGCTGGCAGGAAGAGGAGGTCAGGAGAATTCCCTCAGCGCATACTCACATACACATTAAATAAGGATTTAAACGAAATTAAATGAAGCCCAGGGATGCTTCACAATCATGCTTTACTCACAGTGAAAGCAGGGCGTCTAAAGATGAGCGGAAAAAAGCTCAAAAAACTAATTGAAACGAAGAAGCCTTGAGGAGGTAAACACACTGAAAAAGAGGTGGAACATGCATCAGAGCTGTGGCTTCGGGCTCGCCTACAGAGCGGCGAGGGATGTCACTGATGGACATGTCTGACATTGCACTAACAAGCGGTGTGTGGATTGTACAGCATACACGCCGAACCACATGTGCATGCAAAAACGTAAACACATACACAACACTGCATTTGTATCCCTGTGAGAACCTTGTCGTATCTGCGATCACCTTTTAACCCTGCTCTAACTGCACATTTGTACATGCCAATTATAATCCTTAAGGTCTTTATTATATCAGATTCTTGGGTACCGTTTATAGCTGTATATTTTTCAGCAACAGCTTTTCTAACAAAGCTGTCATTACCACCAGCAATCACAGATGCTGCCGCAGTTATCCTTCAAAACAGAAGTCTCGACAGATACTATTACGTGCTGTTGGCTTTGACGTCTTTTGAACAGAGACCTTGGGATGAACTGGACGTGTACGATCCCAAAAAATAAAACGATGTTTATCTGTATTATGAGAATTGCAGAACCTAGTATCTTTGGAGCTTTACTTGATTAGAAAAATATCCGATTATGTAGTATCTTCCACATTTATTTGGACTTTTTTTGTGTTGAAATAGCTTCAATTTAACATCTTTGTAGAGATATTGAAGTGTAATTCCATTAATGGAGGGAGGCAGTCATTCTATCACTTCATTTAAACCATTAAATAACTGTATTGGCTGTTCGCTTTTATAAATTACTGCATACTCAATTAGGTTTTAAGGCTAATAGAGTGTATTTGCTTCTAGCTAACCTGCTAAATTGAACTTTCTGAGTTTATGTATATTGAATAAAAGATCTTTTTTCACAGCTCGAGTGTATTTGTGGTTAATACAGTGCTCGCTCCCTTTTAATTACTATCAGCTAATTATTATGTTCTCACACTTTCATTCATTCAAACTTATTATTATAAGTTTTGCCTGCTGCAACATTTATATGCTAGCTATGTCACTCGTACGTCCATGTCACTTTCCACAACTGAATAAAAGAACACCAACAAGGATTTTCTTCTGCAAACACTTCATTCACCAAATTGGACTGATGGCATACATTAGCTTCATTAGTGACTGTTAGCATTAAATCAGCTTTGCATAATGTGTCAGCTAGCTTGCTAATTGCCCCACAGAGCCTGTGATTTACTATGTTTAACATTATGTCAAACTGACACAACAATATGTGTCGATTTTAAGTATCTGAAATTGCATGGCTTTAACAGAACATTTCTTCAGGAAATTAGAGACTGTTTTTTCATCCCTCATGTAGGCCCAACTCCAACTTCTGGTCCAAAAATGGTCCATTCTTGGCCCAAAGACAATTGACAACCTCACAGTGGCTTCCCCCATTTCTTTTAATGCCACAGTCTATGACCTAATCTGAAAATGACCAACAGGATGGTCTCCTGGTCTTTAAATACAAACAACAGAATTACAAACACATTTTTCTCTCTGAGCAACACTCGTCTATCCAAACCATAGTTCAGCTGCTAGATAGAGGGTTTTAAATAGTGCAAAGTGCTCTATGACCAATCCTTGCCCTGGCTATGAGGAATGCACCCTGGAGTGTGAGTCGCTCTGGGGAGATTTACACAATGTACTAGGAGAGGATTTGTATCCAGAGAACGGGGCTGGCTCCAGCTGTGCAGCCGTCCAATAGGGTTAAATTAAAAGCAACTTACACAGCCCTCTGTGTTGGCACTCTTGTTAAACCCTGGATTTCTTGGTTACAACAGCCTGGCTCACTTTCAAATCTTCTTCCAGATAAATGTCAGTGACCCAGCGTTCATTTCCAAAAGGCTTTCACTAGTGATGCTTCACTGAGTCTTGAAGCTGGCTTTGGCAGTTGTGTACGGTAAGTGGCATTTGAACCGGGGCTGTCAGGATGCCGCCAGCCAATTACAACTTGCCGTCATTTCACACTGATACCACCCTTAGATATACAGATGCCAAGTCCTTGCCATCATTCGTCCTGATGAGCTGGAGCTGTGAGCTCATCTTGATCCACAGCTGTAATCCCTGTTTTTCTCTCCCCCCCTCCCTCTCTCTCTCTCTTTTTTTCCCTTTTGACCCTTTGTTAAAGTCATAAGCTGATGCCCCAGTGGGATCTTGACTTTACTCTGAGCTGATCATACAGATTTGGCAGAGGACAGAAAAGAATGCATTGAAAACACCAGAACAGAAGACAATGAGATGAAGAAATGAATGAGAAGAAGATGTGAATCTGAGTAGGATAGGCAGTGAGGTTGATGAAAAACACATGTCTTCGTGAGGAAAAGGGAAGGGCTGCCTGCTGGGCCGTCATTGGTACAGATGAAACTGAGTCAGAGAGGCAGATGTCTCCGATAGGGTGAAGGGATGAGACAGGGCTCATTATCACCTTCTGAATCACATGCCACATCACTCCTCTTCCATCACCGACCCTTCCTTCTGCTTCTAATTTGATAATGGTGAAATGAATGGCATCCCTGCCTCTGCAGTGGGTTACATACAGCAGATCTTTGACCCAATACATGGTGTAGCAGGCTTATGAAATGTACATCTGAAGACTAACTGGAAAAATCTGAACTCACACTGAAGAATCACTGTGTTTACATGCAAACTAATATCCCACCACTGTTATGAATATGACAATTTTGCAAATTTGACACAGGTGAAATAAACAACTATTCCAAATTTGATGTTTTTCCAGATGTTTGCAGTCATCTGTGTGTGTTGTAGACAAACAGACTAGCCAAGAGTTTGCAAGACTGAAGTTGAGAAGCAAAAGAGCAGCCCATATTTCTGGTCTGGAGGCGAAATGAATCTACTTTTACAATTTATGAAAAGACTTGGATCTCAGCAGGTTTTTGCAATGCCAACCTTTACAGGACTAGAGTTGATGGAATGGAAAAGTTTGGACTGTTGAACTAATTCAAAACTACTGGAAAACTCTGATCGCGTTTCCATCTTTTGGCGTGATAAATGATATCTTAGAGCGTCGTTAAAAGCAGTATCATGACTGTGTGTGAACAGGAATTTACAAGGACTATTCATTTTCATTTGCCATGTAAACAGTATGGCAGGAATATTGAGTTTTTCATAAAAGAGGAGAAAAAGTCCAATATTTGTTGCATGTAAACGCAGTGAATGAGGAAGTTTATCAGTTCCCCCTTCAGATTCCTTCCTAGCATCTTTTTGTCGTCCCTCTTATCTGAAAACAATTCATCTCTTTGCAGTTCATGTAGATGCCCTTTTACAGGTTAGCCTTCATTTTCAGGGTCTGGACTTGCACCACGGGGACTCTGTTAAATCTCACTGTGACCTTGTTAACCACCCATATTCTGCACGCTAAACACCCCAAAACAGGCCTGGTTTTATCAGTTGCTGACGGGTCTGAAGGGCTGTGCAATCTCCCAGCTGCCCACATGATGTTTTATCACGACTGCTGGAGCCCTTTGTAACCTAACGCTCAACCCGTGAGCTTTTTACTGGCTGTCTGGCCCACACCAAACGGCAGAGTGTAGAACACGCAGTGCAAATTTGGTCTTTTTGACAGGCGTCTTTCTGTTGACCTTCCACAGAAATACTAATTTCAGACCATTTCATTGAGCAAATGTGATCATTACTGTTTATAAATACTGAGGGGTACTCATGGTCTGCTTGGTTATAAACCCTAAACGCAATTGAGGGTATTTAGCAGCCAAGCGAGGCTGAATGCGATCCCTATCTGAGGTCATGACTGTGTGGCTCAGTGTAAAGGGAGAATATGAGCAAGCCAGCAGAACTATCAACGTTTAAGGATGTGTGGTCTGGCCAAAGTGGATGAAGGTTTGGAAGGGAAATGAGGTTGAATGTGAGACTGCACAACATGCTCTGTTCCACGATCCCATCGGTCGGGTTGGCTGGCCCTCCAGAGAACCAATTTCAAATGTTGTATTTAACCGAGGAACCCAAATACACCCTCATAGCGGTCTCTGGGTGACGCAGCTGTTTCTTCTCATGAAAGGTAAACTTAATGGGCGAAACAGTCATGATGTCAGCAAACACAGGCTTTACAAGGACAGAATTTGGTCACGAAGAAATGTCGCTGCATTCTGAATGTGGTGAGATCAGGGGGTCAAAATGTCAAAAATGCTCCCTACAGTACAAGTGGTTTGCTCTTACTCTATTACTTGGAAGCTTAGCCTGAAAGAAAAGACGCGTTGTGGCGAAACCGTAATTTCCGGCACTGCTGTTGAGGCTGTGCAGAGACGGCTTAACCAGGATTTACCTTCATGGCTTATACACCACTACGTCATTCTTGCGTCTTAACCGGCCAGACTACTGTTCAGAGATGTTAAGTCTCGCCAGTGTTCATACTTTGCTGTGCAAACACTGAAAAGCAGCAGTGAATTTCACTCCAAAGCTACCATTCAGAGCCTTTTGGAAGAGGCGTCACATTGACTTAAAAAAACAAACAAACAAACAAAAAAAAACGTTCTTTTTAGACTAGATTAGATTGAACTTTATTGATCTTTTGGGCAGAACCTCAGGGAAATTAAGGTTCAAGCAGCAGCACAACACTGGATATACACACATAAGAAGAATCAGGAGATAAAAAAGAAAATAAAACGATAATAACAATAACTATAAAAACAGTAGTAAAACTAAAAGGAAACTGCACATTAGAAGTACAAGTAGAAATAAGTAATAAAAGTAGTCATAATAGGGGCGACATGGTGGTGCAGTGGTTAGCACTTGTGGCTCACAGCAAGAAGGTCCTGGGTTCGACTCCCGGGCGGGACCTTGGGACCTTTCTGTGTGGAGTTTGCATGTTCTCCCCGTGTCTGCGTGGGTTTTCTCCGGGTA
>JAQQZY010000023.1:37106462-37118949 GCA_030068375.1 Ostorhinchus rueppellii | reverse complement strand
AACTGTTATCTGCACCAAAGGTGGACACACTAAATATGGACATTTATGGTTATTATTTGTCAACAAAGACTATTTTGATCGTCCAATTGGTCATTTTCTGTATGAATAACAATGAAATTTGAAGTTATTTATGTTTTCTTGTTTCCATGACAGGTGGAAGAGTACAGTTGTTAAGCACCATAAATATAGGAAAATACCCGATTTTTATTGTAAAAAACACAAAATACAGAGGATAATATGAGAATAAATGGTGATAAATTACTTAAGAAAAGTGAAATATAGAGAAAAACCTAAATTGGAAGTGCCACATAAGTAGCACTGGGTATTTATGGGTTAATCGGATTCAAGCAAAAAAATCTGAATTGTCTGAACGTAGCTTTAGTTGCCAGTTTGAACATCATGCTGACCTGGCAGGCTTATTTCGATAACATCTGCTCTGGACTCAAACAGAGGTTCCAGTTCTGGAGGAGGCTCAGATTTTGTGGCATGAAGCAGAAATGTATGCTTATGTTTTATCAGGCAGCACTGGAGAGTCTGATAAAATATGGAATCCAGGCACGGTGTGGGAGTCTATCAGCACAATCTAAACCCAAACTGTCTGAAATTACAAAGACCGCAAAGAAAATAACAGGGAGGAAAGAACATCAACCCTCGGCATGATCTGTGAGCGGTCCGAGGCTCACACGAGCTATCCCATGTCCTTCAGTCTGAGGATGAGCTTTGATCCTCAGGTAGAACATGGAGTCTCTAAACACAGACTCGTTTCTTTTTCTTTCTATTAGGCTTCGAATCACGAGGTAGATAATGTGTATTACTAGAATACCGAAAATCCTGAGTAGTACCATCAGAGGACAATACGATAGAATCAGTAACATGCTACGTGTGCGTACTTATGTTAATTAGAGCCTTCCTCTGGATAACACATGCACCTACTGAGGGACATAACGGGGACAATAAGAGACGTCATCAGATCTTTAGTATTACCAGGGTTCTCCCCAGACGATGGAACAACGGCGCTGCACCAGTATACTGCTAGCTCAGCACCGCTATACTCATTTTCAAATTTAGGGCGTTTTTTTTTTTCTATTTTCCTCCCGATAATTTTGCTAAAATCGCATTTGCAGGCACGTGTTCCGTTGTAACAGAGACCTCAATTTCCCTGGTGGACCTCCAAAAGGGATTAATAAAGTAAAGTTATCTATCTATCTATCTATCTATCTATCTATCTATCTATCTATCTATCTATCATTTTCCTGCACCATGATGGTTTTCCTTTGAAATCTCGCGGAGTTGCACCTATCGCGACGTTTTAATGCGAGACTTTCTTCCCATTGGTTGGATATGATGTAATGTATTAAATCAAGCACTCTTATTGGTCGGGATCTGACCGCACGTAAACTCACTTCCTGTTTACATCCAGACAACACCAACCATGATAAAACACAAGCGCCGTACGAAGGTTAAATTTCTGAGGAGAACCCAGATAAGTAAGAGTATAACGATAGTTTAAAATGCGCTTTATTTTTCTCGGCGGCTAGGGGAATGTCTTTTAACCCATAAAGACTCGAAGATCCATCACCGACTAAAAGCATCTACTGATCAAAAGCTTTTAATACCTGCTGAGCCATTAATCCTATCAATCCATGTAAATAATTGGTGTAAAATACAGTTTTTCATCTTTTCATGGTCATCAGATATCACCCATTTGGATGTTCAGAGGCTCTGTGGTTACCATGGAAACATTGTCATCTTCTACAACACTGACTCACCAGTAAAGCCCATGGAGTTGGATCAATGACAGTGGATGGAGACTTTTGATTTTACGTTCAGTTAATGATAGATTTGACTGAAAAAGTCACTTTATCTACAGTTTTTTTCTGCTTCTCATATAATTGACTTTAATCTGACCGTTTATGAACATCCACATGATCAGTGAAAAAAAATAAAAAATAGGAAAATTCATGATCCATCCCGATAAAATGTGAAATACAGAGGATAATATTATAACGCATGGTGATAAGAAAGGGTGGATGTGGAGAAGATTTTGTTTAGGAACTGACAGAAAAGTAGCACTGGGTCTTTATGGGTTAAATAGTGAAATGATATTTATGTATGTTTGTTTTGTATCTGTTCTTTCTTTTTAATATTTTTCTTTTTTTTTAATCTTATTTCTTATCTTATTGCTGGGACCTGAGTACACATTTCATTCTCCATGTGCTACATTGAATGAATGAGCATAAATAAACCATGAACATGAGTGAAGAATATCCAAAACTACACATTTCGCACTTATTAAGATTAAGATCGCATTTGCATGGATGACCTGGCAACACGTTATACCAAAAAATACAAGGTAAAACACAGATTGAAAACAAAAAAAAATAAATATAAGTACATTTATGGGATTATAACTTAACAGTAACTACAATGCATAGATGTAGTGGTGTTGTTATATATGTTTATAAACTATATGGCCAAAAGTATTGGGACACATCATGTCTACAGCTGTGAGATGTCCTGTTCATGATGATTTGAGACAAAAACATCAATATTTCCTTCAACTTTAATGAGATGTGGAGAAAGCAGATGGTTAGTTGTGGTAGAAAATTAATATTCGCAGTCAGAAAACAAATTTTTTTTTTTAGAAATTTAGAGGTAGAACATTTAAAATCATAGCTTGCTAAAAAGCTGGATGCTGTCGTCCTTGCTCCTTCTCTCAGCAGTTATGGCCATCCTCATCTTCGTGGTGGAAGTCAGGTTTTTTTTTGCTCCTCAACCCTCACAGTTATACAAGACTTCCTCCACACGATAACACTGACGATCGCTGCCAAATAAAAGCTGATAGAAGACAGAGTTTTGTCTTGTGACCTTTGACCCCCGGTGCAGGTCGGCCTGGTCTCCCCTGCCGACAGAGGCCACCGGGCCTTTACCTTCACTTTGGTGGTCCCTGAGCTGGCAGCCTTTCACCACACTCACAATGGACCACACATCCAGCTCAAAGGAGGAAACATCGGGGCGGAAAGTGAGCAGTGGGTCAAAAACTGGACCGGGCTGGATGTGCTTAGATAAGCAGAACCAGAGGGATCTGCCCGTCGGAGCAACACGGCGGCCAGCAGACAGCCTCCAGGCGCTGCAGCCTCTGAATTCACCAGCAGGAACAGGGAGATTGGGCTCAAATTGCACTCCCAGCTTTGTTTCCTCCATATTTTCTTCCACCAGTACGGTTGTGTGGCTGTTCTGTGTGCTCCAGATGGGAAAGTGTACAAGGATGTTTTCTCAAGCGCTCCCTACACTGACCAGACGTACACCATCCCCTCCTTTGTCCCGTCTTATTTTACATTACACAAAGCTCCTTTCACAACCTCGACACCATCTCACAGACTTGACAAGCTGGTGATGTCACACTGCTTAATCAGCGCGCAACGTCGCCCGTTTAGCACCGTCCTTAACAGCGGAAGTGTTGCACCTCAGAAAACCTGCCTGCATTCTTCACTAACAAAACAAGCCAACATCTCCAGCCAGCAACCGGAGCAACCTGCCAGAGCTCATGTTGCTTCCTCTTCCAACAATTCAGCATTATTCACACAAGCTAAAAAAAAAAAAAACATGTTACAAAGGTAAAAAAAAAAAAACCCAAAAAAACAGATGGATGTCAGCTGAAAGCACAACTGAATTCTCCCTGGTTTTTAGTTTTTAACTCAATTTTTAATATGAATGAATCCAGCATATACGTACCTTAAAGACAAAAATAACACCATACCTGCAGCAAAATGAATTCATAAACTAGCGCACAGTTTAGGAAGATGTTTTATGAGCCTTTGGACTTGGGTCAGATAAGATTAGCTTTGTCAAGTGAAATGACTGCCTCTGAGGGAAACTCAATGCTCCAAAAACAACCAGATGTGTTCACTGTTCTTACATTATCATCTCTTCATACAATTATTTTAATGAGTGGCAGTTCAAGCCAAAAATGTGCTTCAGGAGGTCAAAGAAACTTCATTTTCGAGCCAATAAAGTGTAATCGATTCATCAAATCCCGGTAAATGGTTCTTCCAAATTAGAACAACCACATCTCATAAGAATAGATGGATAGGAGGCCACTGCGACCTTGACCTTTGACCTCCAACATCTTCTTAGTGAATCATGGCATGAAAATAAATGTTCATGCTATAGTTTGATATTGTGTCATTGTGATCCTCAGATATTTCAATGTGGGTGAGGCTAATGTGGACCAATGGATGGACTCCATTCATAAATAAATTGTTGGTGGGGGGGGGGGGGGGGTTAAGCTCAGATATGCAATGTTAAAAATATGTGTTAAAAATTCAATAAATATATGTGCAAAAAAAAAAAAGAAAAAAGAAAAGGATCTGGAAATGGACAGACGTGAGGCTACAGCTAACTTCACTTATGGCTACTGAATATTTTTCTTCATCTGTTTGATTATTTATCCCATATTTTTTTGCTGTTTGAGAAAAGCTTGCACCAGTCCGATGTTAGGGTCGGATATCGGCCCCGATATTAGCATTTTCGCTGGATCAGAGATAAAAGCAACCGATAAATAAGACAGAGCCTTCCCCTTTAAATGTTTGCAGCATGGGCCGAACGTTCATCTAATAACTGGTTTGTTCATTAAACAGAACATGATCCATCCATCCATCTTTCCTTCGTCCCCACCTTCCATCAATCTTTATTTCCTATCATTCTTCCTTCCTTCCTTCCATCCATCCATCCCTCCCTTCCTTCATCCATCTTTCCTTCCCACCTTCCATCAATCTCTATTTCCTTCTATCATTCTTCCTTCCTTCCTTCCTTCCATCATCCATTCTTCCATCCATTCCTTCCGTCATCCATCTTTCCTTCTTCCCCACCTTCCATCAATCTTTATTTCCTTCTATCATTCTTCCTTCCTTCCTTCCTTCCATCCCTTCCTTGATCCATCTTTCCTTCCCACCTTCCATCAATCTTTATTTCATATCACTCTTCCTTCCTTCCATCATCCATCCCTCCCTTCCTTCATCCATCTTTCCTTCCCACCTTCCATCAATCTTTATTTCCTTCCATCATTCTTCCTTCCTTCCATCATCCATTCTTCCATCCATCCATCCATTACTTCCTTCACCCATCTTTCTTTCCTCCCCACTTCCCATCAATCTCTATTTCCTTCTATCATCCATCCATCCTTCCTTCCTTCCTTCCTTCCTTCCTTCCTTCCTTCCTTCCTTCTTCTGTTCTTTCTTTCCATCCATCCATATGGGGACAAACTAATGAACATATCTGACCGAGATCCCCAACAAACCACTAAATATGAAAGTTCATGACGTTGCTATTCACTGATAAAACATGGATTTGTTTTGGTCTTTCCTACTTTTTATTATTTTTTAAGGTTTTTATTACTTTCACAGTCCAACATACTTCATTTCTGACAGTTGGAAGATCTCTGATGAATAAACTGTCTGCCTGTACGTCTTCCAAATATTTCTTCATATCCCCCAGCATTAGCGACTGATACTGAATATGAATAACAGATACTCAGAGCACACCGACCGTAACAACTGCCTCACCATTAATGATGAGAAACCCAAACTGCAGTGGAATATTCTTGTTTGCTACCCTGTTTGTTTGTTTGTCATGCTCTTGTAGTTTCCTGCCAAAAAAAAAAGGAAATTTGATAAACATGTTCTTCTGGGTTCCAATGTTGATCACAGACTCGCAAGATTTACCATTTACATCCACCTATCGAGTATAATGTTAATGTTCTAATGTTCAATGTAAAGAGTCAATAAGGTGAATTCTTGCTTATATGTGTGCTTATAGGAAGTTGTGTTTAAATCTAAGAGGTCGTTATTCACTAATGTTATGCTGATTTGATTGAATTAACCCTTTCATGCATAGTGGTCACTACAGTGGACAGTTATTCCACAGCTGTTCTCTTGTATATTCATGGATTTTGTTGTTTTAGTTCCATATCAGCCAACACTTATGCACCATCCCATACACTGATGTTCATACCATTACTGTATCTTTGCCGTTCTAGATAAATCGGATCTGCACTAACACGTTTGAGTGTTAATCCATTATTTCTGATACAAAAAAGGTGTTTTTTGCATATTAGCTCCATGAAGTGAGCAATAACGAGCATTAGAATATGTTCAAATGTGAGAAAACATCAGATTAGCAGGATTAAAATATTTTTATTTCATCATTTTCATCTTGCTTTCTGATATCGGGTTTTAACCCCGTTATGCCGATTGTTGCAAATTCGCATCAAACCCCCTCTGCTCCAAAATGCAACCAAAATACTATCTACATGAAAGAAAAACTTAAGTGATTTTTTTTTTTCCATAATTGAAGATAAATTTAGGCGTCAAAGAGTTAAACTGAAAAAAAATTGTGATTGAGTTTGTTTGTTTGTTTTTTTTTTTCTTCATGGACTGAAGGAAAGAGACATGCGTTTAACCTAGGGGTCTCCAATCTTGGTCCTCGAGGGCCGGTATCCTGCATGTTTTAGATGTGTCCTTCTTCCAACACACCTGATTGAAATGATAAGCCAATCATCAAGCTCTGCAGAAGCCTGATAACGACTGTCAGGTGTGCTGGAAGAGGGAAACATCTAAAACATGCAGGCCCTCGAGGACCAGGATTGGAGAACCCTAGGTTAAACACGTCTCTTTCTTTCAAAAATTGAATAAATGGACATTTTTTTTAAGTCTATGAAAACAAACAAACAAAAAAAAACTCAATTGCAATTTTTTTCATGCCTAAGGAGGAATAAAAACAACAAAAAAACAATTGTTCTCATAATTCATGCATGAAAGGGTTAAAGTCTATTGTAGTTGGTACTACTGTAGACGAGAAGAAGAACGGAAGAAGTCATGAGTTTCCAAATGGAGACAGTTAACGGTAAAACAGCCGGCTCCAATACACTTAAAACAATTATGCATTTAAAACCATGTGCGAATCCTACAAATCGAACCTTCAAGATGTTTAAAGGATCCGCAAGAATGAAACGATGACAGCGTACGAAACATTAGGAGTGAATGATTTGTGTTCTTGTCATGTTTTGGGTGAGTTTTATCTGTTTTTGTAGTTCAGTTAAAATTCATCCAATGTGCTGCTTCACTCGAGCTTGATGTTTTGTCTTCTGAGCTTTGACTCTTGTTAATCACTTTCTCCTGACAAGTCCACTGCTTCATTCTTTCCTCAAGGCTTTTCCTTAAAGACACGTTTGTTTACAATTTACAGATTTAGCCTCTGGAATGAGAAGCACAAAGGCACAATATTTTTCCTGTTTTTTTTTTTTTTTTGTGGAGGCATAAAAAGCTTTGTTGAAGGCGCAGGCTAATTGACTAAAGTGAATCATGTGTTTTGTGGGAGAGCGATATTCCTCTGGTTCCAGCTGGATGACTCTTGTTCTTGTGATGAGGGGAGTGTGCGTTTTCTCTCCCCGTGTAGGAGCTGGACAAACAGTTCAGTCAGCTGTGAAAGCCTGTGTTACCGTTTCCTCTGGAGACGCGACAAAAGGGAAAACAAGGGCGACGCTACAACCAGGTGATGCAAGTTGAAGATTACTTCACAACTTGTTTAAGGGATGTAAATGATATGCGGCGGAGCGTTGTTTTCTCCACAAATAAACTTTGTTTTAGTTGCTTCCTAGCACGGCTCTCATAAACCCTATAAATAAATGAAAATAAATGAAGTTGGAGAAGTCTGAGGTGCTTACCCACAACCTCATGCTGTGAAAATCACACAACACTGCACTTCATTACCAAGGTGGAGTTAACCCATAAAGAGCCAAACAGCCACCATTAACCAAAGGCATCTACAGATCTAAACTGTGGAATAACTTTGATCCACTAATCCTATCGATACATGTAAATAATTGGTGTAAAATACAGTTTATCATCTTTTCATGGTCATCAGATATGACCCATTTGGGCATTCAGAGGCTCTGTAGTCGCCATGGAAACACCGTCATCTTCTACAACATTGATTCACCAGTAAAACCCATGGAGTTGGATCCATGACAGTGGATGGACGCACTGGGTTTCTTTAAATCTTGCTTAAAAAGTCACTTTTTCTTCAGTTTCCTCTGGTTTTTGCTATAATAACCTTCAACTTTAATCTGAGCTTTAACCTCCTGAGATCCAGCAATGCATTTTTGTCCTCTGTAGGCGACAAAAGTTTCATTTATTGAGAAGAGAAACACAAACAGTAAAGGACACTCCATAAAAAGTTAAAAAAAAAAAATCATCTGGAAAAACTGTTGCATCATGGCGTTTCCAATAAAGACAATAATTTCATGTAAAAAAATAAATAAATAAATTTTTAAAAAGCCAAAACTTGCACTTTCCTTGGTCTCAGGAGGTTATGAATATTTACAGGTTGTGATTTGTCTCGTTTGTTATGTGGTCCATAACAAACGTAACTAATGCTGGCACGAACCGAAAGTGAAACTTGACATACTTTCAACGTCCAACGCCTGGGTTCTATTCCTCTATTATACAACTTTTAACCTGTATCCGCTGGACACACAAATGGTGGGTCCCATGAATTTGTCACATTTCACCCCCCCCCCACACACACAGACACACACACAGTCTTTACGGTGCCCCAGTGCATGAGGACGTTCACGAATTCTGAGACTGCAACAGTCTGGATCAGGTGAACGTTAGTGCCGGTGATGTAGCATATAGGTGGAAGAAAACTGTCCCAACCTGCTGTTATTTCAATCTGTTGGTTCTACCCCCTGAAGATGAAATTCATTGAGCAGAAGTAGGGATGTAAAAACCAGCGGCAGGGAGTGGGGGGTGGGGTTTAATCCCGCCCACCCCCCCCCCAATAAACCACAGCCTAAATATCTTTATGATCAGTAAATTAAATACAGGAAAATACCTGATTTTCACTGAAGGAATGCAAAATAAAGAATATAATATTGCGATAAATGGTGATAAATCACTTAAAAATGGTTAAATATAGAGAAAAATTTATTTGGGAGCTGCCACAAATGTAATCCTGGGTCTTTATGGGTTAAAAACTGCACGTCTGTCAAACCTAAACAACTCTTTCGCTTCACATCAACAAAAAAAAAAAACTGAATGTAATATTACAATGACACTATTCATGACGAACACTCGAAAAGGATGACATTCATTTTTTCCCCCACGAGTCCAGACTTAATATTTAGCTCTAAACGTTCCATATTTGGACACACCGACAAGAAGCGAAGCATCAAAACCACCGGGTTACATTTTTTCCTGGGAGAGTCATACTTGATTAATCAGAAGTCTGTGGAGGAAGAGAAAGGAAATGTGCGCTCAAGATGAGGAGAGAACCATCTGAGAAAACAGCTGAAGACACTGAACGCTGAAGGAGAGAGCGTACGCCGGCCTTTCAAAGTCAACAGCGGCTACTTGTCATTTCAGCACGATGGCACACGGTCCTCTTGGAAAGAAAAAAAAAAAAAAAAGA
Source organism: Ostorhinchus rueppellii (assembly GCA_030068375.1). Lineage (NCBI taxonomy): Eukaryota > Metazoa > Chordata > Actinopteri > Kurtiformes > Apogonidae > Ostorhinchus > Ostorhinchus rueppellii. The sequence goes on along the minus strand of JAQQZY010000023.1, from coordinate 37,109,478 downwards.
CAAACCAGGAGAGTTATTTCGCCACCCCCTTCACTGCTGAGTGAGTGGAGTCTCCAGTCTGGCCCCCTAGAGTTTCTGCATCATGTAATTTAATTCATGGGCCGCAAAACACAGCCAAGCGAGGCTCAAACAGGACGAAGACAAATAACCACAGCGGCCATTTATGGATGTTTTCACTGCCAGACAAATGAGCGCAAAAACATCTGAGAAAACATTTCTTATAGCAAAGTTAAAACCTTAAACTCCGAGCTGTAAGTACGAGTCGCTGTAACATCATAAAGGTCGTCTTTGCCATAACAGAACCACCAGTGGCCATTTTATAGCCCTTGACCTCATCACGTTGGCACGGTCTTTATGACATAAAAAGGTGAAGATTTGTTGTTTTTTTTTAAAATCCTGCACGGCCATGACGGAGCTATTCTTAGGCGTGTTATGGTTACATAAATGGATTGTTACAGTTAAAGCAGTACAGGAAAAGGACTAAAGTCAGGTTTAACTGCCAAGACGCACTTCCAGGCATCATATGCGAGGCTGCACATGATCCAGTCGAATAATTGATTTAGAAACATTTCATGGCCGCGCTAAGATACGCTGTAAAGAATCTGGGTGGAATTATCTGCTCTCAGTGGATTGAAACGCTTCGATCCCGGCCCGTTCTTCCCCGCTCGTTCCGTCCTTCATTCCTTGTTCGGCGCTCTACAAAGAGTGGAATTTAACTTCTGTCACTGCAATGTGTCAGAGGGAAGTGAGAAGTCGAGGCCGGTCGGATAGGTAGGCCACGGGGGGGATGTGCAAAAAGCCTCGGCCCTCATGTATGAAAGCTGCGCTCAATTCCCTGGCGAACACCCAGTCTGACATCTGATTACCCCCAGCCTGGTTCGAGGCTTCTGTGAGGCGAGTCAGAGGAAGGTCATAGATGAAAGAAGCGTTTGATCAGAGTTCTGTCTGCCTGGCCCTAATGTACACGCTTACATAAATATTGACTGGATTTTGAGGGCCATGTAAATTGTTCGATGGTAGAAAGTGCAGAGATAGTGCGAGAACGCTCGCTCGAGTCCTTTAGGCTTTGAACATGTTTGAAAAGCGTCGACTTTCTCCATGAATCACTCGTCCTTCAAAGAAATCTCGTCATAATGAACTGTTTGCCCACTTGAATGGATGTGTCACTGAAATGCTGATGTCTACAGTTTTAACGCAGCCACGGGGGAGATGAAGAGCGAATCCACTTCTTTAACACGAGTGATCGATGAGAAAGGCATTTGTCTAGACGCATTTTGAAGAGCCCTTCAAAACGCCGGCTCAAGCGAGGATTTGTATATTTGTATAAAAACCTGCCGGGTGACTCCCACACAAATGCTGTTGTGTAAATAAACGCAAGTGCAGATAAAATCAGGTCTCATTCTATACTGGTGGAATTTTCGTTAGCAGCCTCTATGTTTGAGTCTGTGGGAAAACAAGAAAAAAACGGCCACCACCGTTCACCTCAAGCCACCGCTCTGCTCCATGAGGGTTTCGACAAAGGAAGCAAAGCCCTGCACATTTGGTTCAGATCAGCGAGGTCACGACCCACACGGGTTTATTTGGACCTTTGCACCAAAATAATCACAGGGCTTGGACTCTGCTGTGACAGACATTAACAGTCTGGAACCACTTCGCTTTCTAACCCTACCTGAAACGTGAACTCAGGGTCTAAGTCCGCGCCACGAACATTTCCTAATTATTGTTTAAATTACACCAGTTCTGGAGGTGGAAATGTTTCTTTGCAATAGGTTAAATGCTTTTCTGGAGCGGGACAGTATGTCAGTTATTTTTCGCTGCGGTTGTGGTTTGTCTGCAGGGGCAAAATCGGCTGCTTGGAGGTAAGGGACTGGGAGGAGGTCCAGATGAGACAGAGGAGCTTTCATTTTCCTTAACCTATGCCTGCATGTACAAAAAAAAAAAAAAAAAAAAAGAGAGAGACTTGCGGTACTTATTTTCACAGCGACTTTAACACGTGGTAATAACATTTGAAAATATTATTTTAACCATCAATTCTAGTAGCTTTCCAGGAGCGACTGCAAGTTGTTGCGGCGTGTCAGAAAATGGCAAAACATGACCCAGAGCAGTCGTTCTCAAAGTTTTTACGTGGAGTACCCCCTGAAATATAGGTTTTAGCTTCTCACGTTAGCATTTTTGATCGAAAAATGAAACAAAATGAATTCCAGTCCAAAAGGTGTCTTTGCAAACTCTGTAAACAGCATATATTTAACTTTAAAAGATTAAAAAGGGAGAAAAAAAACTTTATAAGTAAATTTTGTGTGCAGAATATAAACTGAGAGGTACACTCTTTCATTGATGAGAAAAATTAATTAATTGGTCAATAAATAATTAATTGGCGAATAAATAAATATAAAACCTTAACTGAAATAAACTCATCTTGAACAATATAAAACAGAAATGTTCTTACAACGTTATCAAAGCTTAAACAAGGTGATTCACAATAAAACTATTATATGAATGTATTTATTCTCTGCTATATTCCAGCATTAATTCCCATTTATTTTCTATTCCATACCTGATGACTTTTTTAACCCATAAAGACCCAAACATCCACCGTCGACCAAAATTATTTACCGATATAAAATGTTTAATAACTGCTGATCCTTTAATCCTATCGATCCATGTAAGGGTCAAAATATGGTATTTGAAATCTCATTGATGGGACATTTTCAAGATAATTTCAGAGATCAGTTGTTGCTAAATGACCCACATTTTTATTTTTAAATTCATTTTTACTTTATTTGGACCACAAGGGATTTTCCAAAACAAGGAGCAACTTTGTATTGAAATAAATGTTGGAATGGCAGTCAATTAAAGTTCACTACGATGTTTTGACCCATAAATAATACAGTTTTTCATCTTTTCATGGTCATCAGTTTTGACCCATTTGGATGTTCAGCGGCTCCATAGTTACCATGGAAACACCGTCATCTTCTACAACACTGATTCACCAGTAAAACCCATGGAGTTGGATCAG
>JAQQZY010000023.1:37060741-37074833 GCA_030068375.1 Ostorhinchus rueppellii | reverse complement strand
AGGTCCCAAGGTCCCGCCCGGGAATCGAACCCAGGACCTTCTTGCTGTGAGGCACGAGTGCTAACCACTGCACCACCATGTCGCCCAAACTAACCAACGCAATTCTATTTATTCCAAAATAAAACTATATTATGGCATTTGTAGTTATTGTTTTGTTAGAAAAGAAACACTTGAATTCACCGTGTCCCAATACTTTTGTCCATATAGTGTATTTTTTAGCTTAGAAACAGAGTTAGTTAACATAAGGATCAAGCATGAAGACAAACTGCACCCTTTAACCACTGTTAGTACACTTTGACTATGGATTTTGTCTCACAGAACCTTTACTTGTACGAAAACATTGAAACACGGTTTAAGTTTGACTAATAAAAGATGTGAAACTTCTTCCCGCTGAACATACATGCTGTTTTATTTTTTTTTCTTCAGTGGAGGAAGTCTAATTGAAAGAGATTTGACAGGTACATCTATTGAAATCATAACAGACAGGTAGAATGCTGAGCTCAGCTCAAGCAAAATTAACACTGTTCACAGAATCACAAGTCCATCGGGAGATCATTAGAGACTTTCAGAGTGGCAGCTTGCGTTACTCTGATGCTTATTAAATCCAGATTTTTTTTTTTTTTTTCCAAACCGTGTCTGCAGCTTCGAATCAACAACACTTTCGTAAGACACCATTTGGACACACCTCAGTGGTTTTGTTTTCCAAATGGAAATTATGAGCATCTAATGAGCTTGATAACGACTATAGAGGAAACGATCCGCGCTCTTATGAGTTCAGACTTTCAACTTTCTACATTTGCTGAGCCTGAAATAAAAGATTCATCTGACTTGTCTGTGTGCGTGATTATAACTGTGATATTCCTACGTTCATACTATCGGTGCTTTTGTGATGTTAGCTGACACTTCTCATGTGCTTGATCTGCACTTCCAGTTTTTTGATGCTCCTCATCTCAGAGATACTGTGAATTAGTGCTTTGGTACAGAGTGTGAGCCGTCCATCTGGCTGCCCCGCCGGCCCTTCAGGTCAAATGTTGACTCTGCAGCAGGTCCAAATCAGTGATCTTAAAGGGAAACTAAATAAACCGTTGTGCTATAATCCTTTCATGCCACATATAATAAAGCTCTGAGGCTGCGTACACAGTCCTCACACCAGATGGGGCTTAACTGGCTTGCATATCCTGCCACTTTTATCTGGATGTTCTCCAGTGTAGCTTTAAGTTAGCCCATGATGTCATGCTTCTCAGTGTTGTGGCCAGACTAGATTTTTTTTTTTTTTTTGTTATAAAGCACTCTGTCTGTATCTTTGCTCATGAGAACACAGTGAAACCACAAGAAAAGTATGAATGTGACTATGAGCTAAGTTTTACAAATTAAAACAGCTCCTCGTTCTTGCTTCCAAATCTGTTCAAGTTCGTCGACTACCGGTTTGAGCGATACTCCAGCGACCGACTGGAACGGCAACATCTGTGGAGAATTGGACATTTTATGTTTACATAATTCACAGCAAATTGGGTAATGACTGATGAAGTGGCTTCTCAAGAAATCAGATTTGTGACTTAGCATAGATGAGTTATAAATTAAAGGGTTAAAGACTTGATACGATTTCAAGAAAAGGTCAAAAGGGGTCAGTTCAGAACGAGTCTGGAAGTGGGACTTTTTCCAGGATCATAAAGACACGACCCGGTTTTATAGAGTTCCTCCCAAAAAATATGGATGTATAAGACAATCCATCCATCCATCCATCCATCCATCCATCCATCCATCCATCCATCCATCCATCCATCCATCCATCCATCCATCTTGTCCTACTGCTGTCTCAGCCAGGATACTTGATATTTTTAATCCCAACAAGTTTTTTCCTAGTTAAATAAAGGTTAATAAACAAAAAAAAATACTGAAAAACATGCTTGACAAGACTATCGCTGTGTCCAAAATCACTCACTCATTCACTCCTCCCTATTCCCTACATCGGGACTATATAGTGAACTCATCACCCAAAATGGAAAACGGTTTCGGACACTACTTCGCTTCACAGTTAATTACGTCATTACTGTCGCACAATTCAAACGCGCCATGTTGTTGTGCGATTTGACACCACGGCTGCAATGCATTATGGGATATATTAGGCCATCTAGTGACCATCGGTTGTCCACTACATTTTGTGGTGAATTGTGGGATACATTAAGTGCACTATGTAGGGAACATCAATGCTCACTGAGCATTCGGACACCACTACAAAATGGCGTGGTCACTATATAGGACACTATATAGGGAGTGATTTCGGACACAGCCCAAGTTTAGACCCAGTTCATAGATATAATATCATCCATCCATCCATCCATCCATCCATCCATCCATCCATCCATCCATCCATCCATCCATCCATCCATCCATCCATCACAACCAAATTAATAAATTAAACTTCTCTGCTTTTAACAGTAAGTATTACATGCAAACTGAGTGCATTTTGGTCCTATAACATGTCCTATATAATTCTATAAAACCATATTTACCTGCGTCAGATTCATCAGTATCTGTATTCAGTCTAGAAACATCTTTACATCAGATATTTAATCGACAAAAATGATTTTGTCATTATATCATTCCCGTGACCCTAGTGAGGATAAAGCGGGTATAGAAGATGAATGAATGAATTATATCATTATATCAATCACAGTGTATGCACATTTTTGCAGATGGACAATGTCAACAACAACATGAAAAAAAAAAAACACTGATTTGTTCACTTAAAGGGCTCGTATTTATCTTTTATAAACCCACTCTTATTAGTCTGTGGTTCATTTATTTGTGTATTTGGACCCTAATAGTTCATAAAGTTCATAAAGAATTTGAACCCTCCAGGTGCTATTAAACTATCTTTATATTAATTCCAGCAAAAATAGAGTGCATTTCTACAACCTGTTTTAATTCCTGCTTAATCTGTCGAGTCTTTAACTCGTTACATCATAGCATTTGCACATATAAGGTCCGGACTTTAGACGAACATTTCTGTAAGTACGACATAATCGTTTTTCAGCAGTAGCCGTTGTACGAAAAACTAAAATATGAATGGGACAGAGCAGTCATGTGCATTTAAAGGGCCAGCGCTCCAAACCACCTTTCTGGTGTCATTACTAAGAAACAGGGTTGAAGATGGACCTGTGTAGTTGAATGAATGAAGAATTCAGACCCAAGCAGAGCATTTACAGTTTATGGAGAGCACAGGGACATGCTTGAAAATGCAGAATTCCATTAAAAAAACAAAAACAAAATATCACTCCTTTAATTAAATTTTTGCTTATGCTTTTATTTTTTGTTTTTTATGAAGCCACAGGGAGTCATTGACAGAGACTAACGAGCCTCATTTGGTCCTGGGGCCATGGGTTACAGATAAACTCCATGGTTTACCCAACATGAGCAGTAACTCCTCTAAATACAGCGGTGTTTAAACTTTTCACTCGTAAACCACAACGTAATATTTAGATGACTCATTTTGCACTGAAGGTTGGTCACAGAGATGTTTGCACTCTGTTATAATTTGGGTGAACTAACGAGGGTGTGGGCAGGTTTACAGGGAATTATGGTGTGAGTTCACAGCACGTGATTTGGTTCTTCCCTTAGATTTAGAAATGTTACATCATTTATCTTGTTTTAAGAGTTCATTTCTTTTCATTTTACATGTTCACGCGTCTGTAGGTTTATTTCTAGATTCAAGAATCTTAATTCAAGAATCTTTTCAAGTCAAATTATTTTGCTGCATGGACAGATAATTTCATTTGTTTTGAGCACGTTCTTCCTCAGATTTAGTGTTTTTATCTTGTTTTTAGACCCCCCCGAACCCCCGTTTTGTTTGTTTGTTTGTTTTTTTTAGATAAAAAAGGGCCACTTGGAAAAAATTGTTCCAAAATAAAGTCCATTACTATTCTGAGAAAAAAAAGTTAGAATTTTGTCTGTTTAGTATTATTTTTTTATCATTGTTATGAGATTAAAATCAGAATTCTGAGGGGAAAAAAACATGTGAATTCTTAATTTTTTCCTCAGAATTTTGACTTTTTTTCATAATTCTATCTCTTACATTTTTTAAAATCATTTTTCTGGGATTAAAGTCAAAATTCTGAGAAAAAAGGTCTGATTTCTAACTATTTTTCAGAATTCTGACTTTTTCTTCTCAGAATAATTGAAAATACATACCGGTATATTGGATCTTAATTTAATTTTTTTTTCTTGTGGTCCTAATCCTAATCTTCCATACCGATCAAATTAAAAACAGCTGCTTTTTTTTTTTTTTTTTTTTTTGTAATACTCAATTTTTATGCTGTTAATCTGTAAGAAAGTGTACAATTTCACCTGTAATAAACCTCTGAGGTGCATTATGGGAAACGTAGGCGTAAAAGTCTGGATATTTTAGTGTGTTCTGCTGTAAGAACATACTTCTTGTCAGTGTTTATGCTAAAAACACGGATTTCATAAAGCCATGACCATAATAAATACAACCAAAGATCAACATTCTGCAGAAGGATCAAATAGAGGCGTGCAGTTTGAAGTTCATGTATTTGCAGTAATACTATAGTCATCCAAATATCCAATGTCTACATGAGGTTGAAAAGATAAATATTTAATGACAAAGGAGTTAATGTAAGACACCAAAAAGCTAATTTAATATTCCCATAACACACGATGTTTATGATTATTCCACCACAACTGCTTCAATGCTGCTAAAAATAAAATAAAAATCACTATTAAACATTATTTTGTTGAAGTATGTCAATATTAATACATGAGCAGGCCAAAATTCATATAAAAGACACATCTGTAAGTGATAGAATTATGTTTTCTAAGCAAATAAAGAATGATATCATATGTGCTGCGACAAAAGATGATGTTTTTCCAGACCTGTGGCTTTGGATGAGTCAGTGCAGAGTTCATCTTGTAAATTCAGGACACTAACGTTCACACACTCAGTTGAAAGGGACTCATTATTAGGTATTAGTTTGGTATAAGCAGTACTTAAACACATTGGTCTTCCTGTGGGAAACTGGAGTTTGCTTAATATACCTGCAGGATGCAAATCAGTGTTTTCTCACAACAGAGAGGATTTACCTGGTGGGACTGTAATTAGGTCATTTAGATTATTAACACACATCCAGGGACACATGAGGGGTTATAAATAGTAAATTATTGTTGTGAGTGTTGAACATGCCGGAAGAAAAAGAAAGGAAGATCAAAGCTTAACGTTGCACCAGTGCTGCTTTTAATAAATCAGTTTTGGATTCAGATCAATTAACATATGAACCTGCACTTTTTAAAGGTGTCGGTGAGACGATCAAAGTCAAACAGAGTGCATCCAACACCAACACAAAACTAGGAACATACTGATGAAGGTGGTATTAAATAAGACCTGAGTTCATACTGGTTGAGAATATCTCACTCAATTTCCTTTTAAATAGGATTTTTTTGTTAAATAGAACTGTACAGTAGAAAAAAAATATGGTGGAAAATATATATTTATGTTCATATGAAAAGAAACACACTATACATTTTAATAAAGTGGTTCCAGCCACAACAAACCCCGCCCCTCGCATGTATTCTAGCTTATTTTGACAACGATCCAACTGATGTCATCATGTGTTTGTGTGTGTGATGATGTCAGCATTTCAACTGCCTCTATATATGTGCCAAGTTTGGAGTAAATTGAAACAAAATTGATGTTTTTATTCATTTTCTATACCCGTTTTATCCTCACTAGGGTCACGGGGGTCACATGGAGCCTATCCCAGCTACTTAAGGGCAAAGGCGGGGTACACCCTGGACAAGTCGCCAGTTCATCACAGGGCTGATGTTTTTATATAAATGTGAAATCTTGCCCATTAGAAGTAAATGGGAGAAAAAAAAAGACATAAAATTTCATTAAAAATCTGAACTTTCCCCTTCTTTTCCCAAAATATAATCACATCTACTCTGGGTCACTGGAAATCTATAAACCCAATCTGGTATGAATACAAGTAAGTTATTCTGCTACAGACATTTGAATTTTCACCCATTATAAGTAAATGGGATTAAAAAAAGAAAAATTCATTTAAAAAAAGTTCAACTTTGACCTACTGTTCCCAATGTAATGAGATCTATTTTGGGTCATTGGAAATCTATAAACCTAATTTAGCATGAATTGAAGTAAGAGTTTTGCTGCGACAAACATTTGAAATTTCACCTATTAGATGTAAACTGGGATTTTTTTTTTTTTAATTCATGAAAAATTGAAAGTTTGACCCATTTTTCCCAAAATGACATTTATTGTGGGTCACAGGTAATCTATAAACCCAGTTTGGTTTGAATACAAGTAGGTTTTTCTGCTACAGATATTTGAATTTTCACCCATTATAAGTAAATGCGAAAAAAAAAATTTAAATTCATGAAAAAAAAAAAAGTTTAGGTTTGACCTGCTTTTCCCAAAATGTAATGAGATCTATTCTGGTTCCCTGTGTGTTAAGTGTTAACAACCAAAGAAACAAACTGAACCAAAGCCAATGCCCTTTGCCTCCCCTTCAGGGGGCGGAGTAAAAATAACATTTCTGAGCAGATTGAGAAAAACAAGTGCAAGTCATGGAGTCGGCCTCGAGAAGTCTCAGTTTGGACTTAAAAATGTTCAAAGAAAGTGGAATTTATGAACCTCCTGCGTCGGCTTCCTTTTGGGGCTGAGGTCCTTGCCCTTTGGTATTTCCATTTCCTGTACAGCATCAATTCTTGGAGACCTAAATTGTGCAGAAAAATTAAAGAATAAGCAGAAAATCAGTTTCCTGTCGTGCATACCATTCTACAACATATGCACACGCTGCCCTGCAATTAGCGTTTGAGATTTGGCAGCTGCCGGGTCCAGAGTCGTCCTCCCCCGGCTCTTCTTTAATTTGCTGGTGCTCACAGAAACCACTTCAGCATCAAACCACAGAGGCCATGCAGGAACGATGTGGAGTCCTCGTGGTCAAAACCTCATTATTAACCTTCTGGAATGGAACCAGCTTCAACAGAACGACGCCTCGACCGTCCACTGTTGCTTAGTGATGGACTATCGACTACACAAAACAGACAAATCAATACAAATTCACTGTGCGTATCAGACAGACCGGCTTCACTCTGTGAAACGCCTCGTAGCCAAGAAGCGTAATGGTTTTTGAATCAGATGGTTTAAGAGCTAATGAATAAATAAAAGCACAGAGGGTAAACTGTTTCAGTGCTTGTGCTGATTGAGCATCTGAGTGTGTGCGCCCACACACAGGGTTCCAACAGGTTTGTACAACTTCAATTTGAAAGTTTTTAAGAGCTTTTTAAAACTTAGAACAGAATTTTAGGCCCAGTTTGGGTCATACTGGCAAAAAATTATGACTCCTAGAATTTAGGAAAATGTATTGATTTACCCCAACGCCTTCCAAGTTATTTGTCACCAGGGGCAGCAAAGTTAGCGATAATCACCTCCTAATTTCAGTATAAAGTACAAAAGCACTTGGAGAGCGCAGACCTCCGCCAAGGTAGTGTTTGTACTTATTTTTTTAAGGCAGTGTTTGTATTTTTTTAAGGTAGTCTTTTTACTTTTCTCCACTTGATGGCATTGAATGACCCCATATCCAAATCAGTACTGCCATGCCCTATCTCGCAATAATAGCGAAGCCTTTAAAAAATTCCTGGATCCAGACGGTGATCCAGATCACCTCCAAAATTTAATCATCTCTTCGCTGACCAAGAGTGGACATATCCTGAAAATGTCATCAAAATCTGTCCATAACTTTTTGAGTTATGTTGCTAACAAACAAACAAACAAACAAACAAACAAACAAACAAACCCTGGCAAAAACATAACCTCCTTGGTGGAGGTAAATATTGGGGGCGAATGAGTGGAACTGAGTAGACAAGGATGTCAAACTCTAGTTTAGTTCCAGGACCATGAACCATCCGATATGATCTGAAGTGGGCCGCACCGATCAAAAAATTACAAGTAATAAAGTCAAATGACATTGTGAAAATGTTTACATCGACAAAGCTTCCTTAAAAATATGAGAAACCAGAAATGTCTTAATATAAATAAGTAGCGCGTTGACCTGTAGGGAACAATAGGTTCCAGATCCTCTGATACAGTTCATGCCTTTATTTTCTTGAGTGAGAATGGGAATGAATAAATTATAGAGTAATAATGGAAAATGCTTTGGGTGCCCAGAAAATTGTTATTATTATTATTATTACTATTATTATTATTATTATTATTATTATTGTTATTATTATTATTATTATAAATTCCATTGGCATTTTCAGTTGAATAACCTCTCATGTTTCTGCGTATGAAGTTTGACACCATGGCAACGTGACCCAATGTTTTTCTGTTGCTAGGTAACCCACTTCAATTCTATGGCTATGATTGTGTGCAAGGCTATTGTATTCCAAAATGACTAATATCTTGTAAAATATTGGTCCTATTAACACTAGTCTCTTCCTTAACCAGAAATACATAAGTTTGATAAACTGCAGCAGTTCACTCTCTCCAGAGTTTGTGCGATGCCCAAGACACACACACAGAGTCCACTTCCCTTTTACAATAAAGGATTACCTTTGTTTTTTGTTAAACCATATCCTGCCTCAAATCCTCATTTATACATGTACATTACAACTTACAGATCACAGTGGATCTAAATACACACAACACTTAATAACAGACAGAACATTCTTACAATTACACTTCCCTTCAAACATTTCCGGTTGTTCATATTTTGGTGAAAGGATATTTTGTAAATGGAAACAGTTTTGTTTTTGTTTTTTTAACTTTGGAGTTGTCATTTTTTTATAGGTTTCTATGATTTTTTTACTGGTCTGACCCACTTTTGATCCTACTGATCAGAACGAAAATTATCATTAAAATCTCCTGCATTTCACAGATTCAGCCCACAGGTCAGGTTGGACCCGTTTTTGGTCCACGGGCCGTATGTTTGACACCTGTGGAGCAGACTGATGTTACTTTCTTTGTAGTTTGGATGATTCCCAGACACATTGAAACTAAATACAGCAAACAAATGTGCGGCCACATAACTTCAGACCTACTGTATCAACACCAGTGAAAGACTATTTTTCTTTAAAACCTGTGTATAAATATTTCTGATATTTGGTATATATTTTTTATTATTTATTTATTTATTTATTTATTTATTTAATTTTCTTCTTTTTTCCTTGTCTAAGATATTTTGTTTTGTTCTATATTGTTCTGTCTCTTATTGTGAGAAAAAAAAATCTAAATAAAAAGTTGTAAAATAAATAAACTAAATACAGCAAGCAAATGTGCGGCCACATAACTTCAGACCTACTGTATCAACACCAGTGTATATTAAAACCTGTGTATAAATATTTCTGATATTTGGTATATATTTGATTATTTATTTATTTATTTTTATTCTTTTTTCCTTGTATAAGATATTTTATTTTGTTTTGTTCTACATTGTTCTGTTTCTTATCGTGAGAAAAAAAAGTCTAAATTAAAAGTTCTTAAAAATAAAAAAAATAAACTAAATACACCACATAACTTCACACCTACTGTATCAACACCAGTGAAAGACTATTTGAAAGCATTAACTGCAGAAACGAAAGCCTTTTATTAATAATAATAGATTACACTTGTATAGTGTGTTTCCAGGCCCCCTAAGCGCTTTACATTATTGACCCATTATTCATTCGTGCTCACATTCACGTCCCCCCTCTGATTTTTTAAGACCCTGCAGGATCCTTGAATAAAACGCATCAATTAGAACCTGGGCGGGCAATTAATTTTATAACAGGGGCACATGAGAAACTTTGTCAGTTGTTTCGAGTCGGACCAATACACCTGCAGCTCTGCTCAGTATATAAGTCTATAAATACAGTAAATGATAGGTTCTAACTTTAAGGCTGGATTTTGTATCATGTCAATGAGACTTCAAACTTCACTGTAAAGGAAAAAAAACAAAAACGAACGTGTGTGTATGAGTGTATTAATGTATGTGTGGACTAGTGCTGGTTGAATGTTGGACGGTCCCCCTGCTGTCTGTTCTGTTATTGTATGTATTTGTATTATGTTGTTATGAATGTTGAATTTTACCCTGTTTTAACTATTTCTACATGATGATAGATAGATCGGATGGATGGATGGATGATATATCGGATGGATGGATGGATGGATGATATATCGGATGGATGGATGGATGGATGGATGGATGGATGGATGGATGGATGGATGGATGGATGAATGATATATCGGATGGATGGATGATATATCGGATGGATGGATGGATGATACATCGGATGGATGGATGGATGATATATTGGATGGATGGATGGATGAATGATACATCGGATAGATGGATGGATGGATGATATATTGGATGGATGGATGGATGGATGGATGAATGATACATCAGATGGATGGATGGATGGATGGATGGATGGATGGATGAATGATATATCGGATGGATGGATGGATGGATGGATGGATGGATGGATGGATGATATATCGGATGGATGGATGGATGGATGGTTGAATGATATCGGATGGATGGATGGATGGATGGATGGATGGATGAATGATGTATCGGATGGATGGATGGATGATGAATGATGTATCTGATGGATGGATGGATGGATGGATGATATATCGGATGGATGGATGGTATATCGGATGGATGGATGGATGGATGGTATATAGATAGATAGATAGATAGATAGATAGATAGATAGATAGATAGATAGATAGATAGATAGATAGATAGATAGATACCAGGGAATTTCTGCTATTCCAGCACCAACATTAAATAAATACAATATTTCAACAGGTCATTTCAACATCTGTTGTATTCATAGGGTCAGTAGATCAACACCTCTGCATCTTTTAGATCAGTGGGTGCTTTGGCTCACCAGCGTCTGTTGAGGTCTTTAAGCCTGTTTTCTCCGACAGATTGAGAGATTATGTCTTCTCTGAAGGGCCCACAACATTTACCTTCCAATATGTAATGGTGTCCCAGCTCGTTCGTACCGAACCGTTTTGATTTAATACAGTACAATACGGAGGTGTACCGAACAAATAAACGTGACGCAAACACTCAGAAAGCAGGGTTTTTCCATTCAGTGCAACAAAATCACTTTATTCTGAGGTGGAGGCACCGATAAGGAGGGGTAAACATGACAACAGAAGGTAAAACAGAGGCACAGACGTTGAGTCGGACGTTCAAAGCGTGTTAAGTTTCACTTTCGGTTTTCAGCAGTTATGGCGCACACGCATGTATACCCCACCTTCACTGTAAGAAAAACGTAACGAAAATGTACCAAACCTAAATTTTTCTGTACTGTTACACCCTTTTAGTATTTATGAGACAAGATAAACCCACAGATTTCTACTTTCTATGCACTCTTTATGAACTGCTGTAACTCCTGAGTAGGTTTCTTTCCTGATGTGGCAGGCAGACATTTTTGGAAAAAGAAAAAAAAAGAAATAAAAAGCCCATGCTCTGTACCGAACAGCAGACAAAACAAAGCTGGCAACGAGCTGTTGAACACAGCGAAGCCTTTAACCTTTAACTCTGAGCTCGCCTCCGCCTGTCTGCAGAGGTGTTAAAAGTACACGCATTCTTTTCTCAAATAGACGTACAGATACTTGTGCGAAAAAAGACAAAAATAAAGGTAAGAGCAGAACCCATTCAACTGTGCAACTCATAAAAGTGTAAAAGTACAAGCTGTGAGATGCAGTCACACGGTAAAAGTTACAGTATTTTCTGTATTCTATGGGCTGTTTCTGCGCAAAGGGACTGAACCTCATGTACTGTACGTCGTATTAGTTCTGGTCGTTAAAAAGACGCCTCCTCCTCTCAGCTGTCAACACTCCTGTCGTCTTATTGCATCATTTATGACAGGATATGCACAGCTCTATGTACCAGGAGGTCACTTCTATGCATAACGGTCTCATCTGTGCAGGTTAAACCCAGTAATGCTGTTGAAAATCCCCGTTATAATGTTCTATTTAATCCCAAAAACCAAAAACAGCAACTGATGGAAATGTTGAATACCTGTTGATCCACTCATCCTATCAATACATGTAAATAACTGGTTTAAATGCAGTTTTTCATCTTTTCACTGGAATCATATGGCCCATTTGGACTTTCAAGGTCTCCGTTGTTACCATGGAAACACTGTCATCTTCTACAACATTGATTCACCACTAAAACCCATGGAGTTGGATCAATAACTTGTTTTTGTGTTTAGTTAATGATATATTTGCTGAAAAGCCATTTTTCTGTAGTTTTCTCTGTTTCTGATTTAATAAGCCTAAACTTTAAAATGTGAGGTTTTTTGAACATTTACAGTTAGGCATACCCCAGCAGAATTTATGATTCTTTGGCCATTTTTCAGAGAATACGAATGATAATATAAAACCTGTAAATAATCAGTGTAAAATACAGTTTTCATGGTCATCAGATATGACCCATTTGGACATTCAGAGGCTCTGTAGTTACCATGGAAACACCATCATCCTCTACAACACTGATTCACCAGTAAAACCCATGGAGTTGGATCAGTGACAGTGGATGGACACACGTGTTCATGCTCAGTTAATGATATATTTTGCTGAAAATGTTACTTTTTCTTCAGTTTTCTCTGTTTTAATATAATAATCTTTACATTTACTCTGACTTTTTATGAATATCTACACGATCAGTGAATTAAACATTGCAAAAGACCTGAATTACACTGAAAAATACAAAATACAGAGGATAATATTAGAATAATGGTGGTAAATTGCTTAAGGAAGGTTAAATGTAAAGAAAATTCATTTGGAAGTCGCCACAGAATCAAATAAATGTCACGTCAGACACTAAGAAAACAGAGTTCGTTCTGTAAAACCTTCTTAATCCCATTAAATACACTCGTTATCACAATATTTTCTTTACTTCTTTTCTGATTTCGTCACATTTTAAGTGAATTAGACTCAATTTAACCATTATAAAAGTCAACAGCATAAAGAGACAAAGTAATAAGAGAAAAGGCTCCTATCTGCAGCTGGTTCCATCCAGTCAAACTGTAACTGATGCAGAAACGTGAACTCAAAACCTTTCCTTCTTAGAGGAAACACTGGAGCACAGATATTTGTGTTAAAAGCAAAAAGTCTCGAGTTTCAGCCTTTCAATCAGCCTTCAGTGAAAAGAAGAACTAGTTCTGGTAAAGATCTAGTTAGATCTGGTTTTCACAGTCAGTTTCACAACAACTTCAACTGTAAAAAAAAAAAAACAAAAAAAAAAAACTTATAAAAAGATATTTCTGTGTTATTCATTCCTTTAGGTCTCTGTAAATGTCTACACTGACCTTCTGAATATCACCTTATTCATGCTTAAACTAGGAAATTAATAGATTAGAAGAAATCATTCACAGTCTTCATTGTGTGACTTAACGATAACTGCCACAGCTTCGTCGTTGCTGATTTTAACACATTTGTGTCTCATCTGTTCCTAAAAGCGCCAGTGATTATTAAGTCAAACACCTGCTCATTCACTAATAGGTGTATTTGCTAAGATCCTTCTGTATTAACCTGGAAAAACCCACTGCTACTTTTCTGGGAACTCGCAAATACATTTTTTCTCTCGATTTAACCTTTTTTAACCCTTTATCGGGCAAGTGACTATTTTTGGTCATTTACGCAAACATTAGACATGGGTCCAGCCCCGTGCCTCAGTGAGGTCAAGATTCAGAGAGATTTTATAGACAGTTTCAAACAGTAAATAGTGAATATGAGTGATTTTTTTGTCAGTTTATGACCTGATAACATTATAGTTTACTGCAGCTTTCTCTGAAATTCCAAAATAATGTCTTTTAAATGAACTTTAAAATCACATTTTATCGCTGATGATTTAAATGTCTATTTTACTTTAAATATTTGTTCTTTTTTTATGTTTTTATATTTTCTATTTTAACTTTCTCTTTTTTGGCAACACGGTGGTGCAGTGGTTAGCACTCATGCCTCACAACAAGAAGGTCCTGGGTTCGATTCCCGGGTGGGACCTTGGGACCTTTCTGTGTGGAGTTTGCATGTTCTCCCCGTGTC
>JAQQZY010000023.1:36863166-36873374 GCA_030068375.1 Ostorhinchus rueppellii | reverse complement strand
GAAACCGGAGTACCCGGAGAAAACCCACGCAGACACAGGGAGAACATGCAAACTCCACACAGAAAGGTCCCAAGGATTGCCCGGGAATCGAACCCGGGTCCTTCTCGCTGTGAGGCACGTGTGCTAACCACTGCACCACCGTGTCGCCTTACAAACATATAATAAAATTAAAATAAAATAAAATAAAATTGGATTTTATTTAAACTTTTTTACAAACATATAATAAAGTTTAAATAAAATCCAATACAGCCTAAATATATACAATAAGGGCTAACCTAAGAAAACGAGATGTGAAATATACGGATGATAATGAATATCAAATACACAGATGGAATTGAAGTATATACATGATTGTACAGATAAGGAGAGTTAGCATGAACTAAAACAGTGTGAATACAATACAATTTGTCTTTTGTGTAGTGTTTGCGCGCACACCCCCCCGTACTTTATTCTGTTGCTGCCTTGACCAGTGAATTTCCCTGCTGTAGGATGAATATCCTTATTAAAAACACTCAAGTGACATCTGTGTGAGTGCATTCGTGTGTGTGTCTCGGGAATCACACAAAATACGGAGAACACTACGGGCTGTACTTTAACCTACGCATGTATTTTTGGTCAAGGAATACAGTGGTAAAAACGGCAAGTTGATAGGACCATTATTTTGGGAGATATTATTCATTTTTCAATACAATAGCCTTATAACCATGTTGCTGTGGCCAGAATGCTTTGGCGGTGACTGTTGGACAAATGCAGTACAGCATGCATGCATACACGACAGCATAAAAACCACCACATCTGGAAGTGGTAGTCTCATCTAATATGATCTATTATCCTCTGCATTTTGGAGTTTCCAGTGGAAATCCAATATTTTCTTCTATTTAATGTTTTGATCATATAGATGTTTATAAAAGCTTAGAATAAATGAGGTTATTTTTGATCAAAACAGAGAAAACTACAAACAACAACAACAAAAAAACAAGACAACTTCATTTAAATATATCATTAAGTGACCATGAAAACAAGGTCTCCATCCACCATCATTTGTCAAACTATATTGGTTTTACCCGTCTGTAAAGATGAGGCTGTTTCCATGGTAACTACGGAGGCTCTGAACGTCCAAATGGGTTATATCTGATGAGCATAAAAAGATGATAAACTGTATTTTACACCAGTTACTCACATGTATTGATAGGATTAATGGTTCAGTCTTCATTGTTTCGGGTTATAAGAGCAGGTGTGTGAAACCAAATTGCATGTACGGTAGGGCTGTGCAGTTAATCAAATTCACGATTTCGATTTTGTTGTCAAACAATCTCAAAACTCGTATAATCGAAATGAAACGATTTTTGCCCCGTTTTTCTTTACACAATTTGTGAGACACGCATGTTTAATACATGCTGTTCCATTGCAAAACAGCTGTAAAGTACATATTTGTAGCCAAAATTCACTTTCAATTTGAATGTTTTGCATAAAGAATCGATAACAAAGTGTTTTTTGAGAAAGAGAGAGAGAAGGAAATGCTGAATCGATGCATTGTGAAACTAAAAATTAATCGTTTGAATAATCGTGGTTTCAATATTGACCAAAATAATCGTGATATTGATTTTTTCTATAACTGAGCACCCCAAATGTACAGTATTAAACTTCATTTGCTCACCTTTTGGTTTCTATGTTTAGAATTTGAGAAATAAAAATCAACAACTACTTCTCTTTATATGTGGCTCAAATTCTAAGGTTAACTCTTAAACCGCTGACCTGGTGGATGTTCGGAGATCTTTAGACATTTTGTGCATCAGAGATACAATTCAATCTATTTTCCAAATCAAAGTCATGACACATACTATCCAAGTGTGATTTAACGCCCATACTCTTGTATTCTATTTGGCTTCCAACAAGAAAATCAATTAACCTGTTCCATATCCTGGCAGGACTAACCTTCAATCTAACCTCCCAGGGTTCCCATCTCTGCTCCATCCCCTGTGACTGCTAGGGCCGTGGTAAACCTATTAACTCCAAGGAAATGCCCAACAGCCCTACAGCGATTGCTCCTTAGATACTTCCCATGGCCCCAAACCACAGTGGTGTTGTCAAGGACTGAAAACACAAGCATCAAAGAATTTAGAGTCTGTACAGAAACCAATATATCCAATAAAATAAATATGTGCTTTAGCCAAAATTTGTATTAAATGACAATTTTTATGTCATTTTAGTGTAAGTGCCATTGTAAGATTTAGCTTTTCTTTTAAATCACGTAATCATGCTTTCTGTATTTCAATGCAGATGAAAAAAACTGGTACATTATACACTTGAATTTGCAGTCAGGTGGTAAGTAGAAGTGATGTGGAGAGCACAGAGGATGAATACATGAATAAATAAATGAATGAACAAGTGAATGCTCCTCAGATCCTTACCTGGACTCCTCACTTCATGTTTTAATCTCGTTCTCCAGAGATGCCAGCGAAGGAGTCGAGGAAACAGATATTTAACAAACTTATAAACATCCGTTTTCTTGGCTATCTTTATAGAAAATTGAGACATCCATAAAGATGGCACGCCAAGATTGATTTGTTTTTTAGAGTCACAATAGATGTTCGAGAAGGTGGACAAATAAGGAAATGACAAGAACATCATGTCTATCTGAACAACCACAAAATGTTATGTTTTATTACTCACTCTCAGAGAAGACAATATCATCTGCATACAATGTCAGTCTCAAATAAAAAACGGTTAATAGTTGGTTTGAACATCGGCACAAAACTTTACTGATATTTACTAAACGTCAAAAAACCAGAAGTACGTAATGATGTTTTTTTTTCCCCATAAAATCACAAATAAGAAGATTTGTTCATTTATTATTGCGATATGACACAAGGAGTCATTCCATAAACATGGCGACAAACGTAAATATAGTGTTAATTTACAGATATATTCATTATGATTATATATTACCTCTCTATCCCATACTAAATGTAAAAAATCATTCGGTTTCCTGGTGCAGTATGTGTGGCATGTTTTTTTTTTGTTTTTTTAAAAACTCTTCTTCACTTATTGTAAGATCCTTTAACATATGATTTTCTTCCCCTTTGACTCCAGTTATGGTAAAAGGTCTTTCCATCGAAGTTTTGCATGATATCTCAATTATGTTATGCCCAGAAAACCACCTCTGCTGAGAAAACGAGCGTTTTCAGAAAATTGTTGTTTTCCATCCACCCATTCATCTTCTGAACCCGCTTTATCCTCACTGGGGTCACGGGGGTCGCAACGAGCCTATCCCAGCTACTTTAGGGCGAAGGCAGGGTACACCCTGGACAAGTCAAGTCGGTTGTTTTTCCATTAGGTAAATTTTTATCCACGTTATATTCGTGCAATTTGAGGGTCAGTGGGAAAGCAAGTTATGAATGTGTTTTTGACATAAATAAAGGACAGCCCTTAAATACAGGTTGGAAAAGGGTGAATCCCTAAGCATAATGTACATTTTTTTTTTGCTTCAATTTAATAAATTCAACTGTGGAATCATATTATTTTGAACACTTGATCTTGATAATGTATCTAATATGTAATGTTCAGACTTTGGTGATGCAAAGAGGAATGGATGAACACTAGACTTTATGTTGGGCTCTATGTTCTAAGCTAACAGTAGCTAGTGTTTCTCAAGCGTGGGCATGAGGAGTTCCAGTGGATAAAAAAATACTAGAATCACCTTCCTATATAGTGTAATGTTGTTATCATGGATACATACGGTAAATATACACCACAGTTTAATGGGTGAAGACAATATTTTTTTTTTTCTTCTTTTTTTACACCGATGCCATTTTCTTTTTCTTTTCGCATAGGCTATTATAGGTTATTCTAGAATTGTCTTATCAATTTCTGCCTTACTTTGTATAACTATTTACTTTGTTCTGATTTTGTTTTGGTATGTTTTAACCTGTTCGAAATAAATAAAATGCCTAAAAAAAAAAAAAATTTTCTTCCAATCACCTACTCTCACAACAGCTTCAGGTGAACAATAAAGACCTGTAAAACCTCGAGTCATATAAACTCTGTATCAAATGTCTAAAGTGTCAAGTGTTCATTAAATCTTCATTTCATTGAATCATATAGATGTGATAAATTCATGAGTTATCTTCGAAAAAAAAAAACATTTTCTTGGAGGTTCGAGTCCAAGGACAGGTGTTTCGCCACATTCATCAACAAGCATCAGTCAGATGTGAGTATTATAATACATGTTATGGAACATTTTCTGAACCTGCAATATTTCCAGTTTCCAACTCATTAATAGCTATAGCCTCAGCTCTTCGTTTTGAGTTATGAATGTTGTTTTAAGTACTCTCCTCTGCCAACATTGCATTTTTAATGGATTTTCTTCAGACCAAATTCTTGATAAATGCATCATTATAGGATGAAACATCATTACAAAACCGGCCTTTGAAATAGTTTTCCCTTTAATTACAAACTTATGCCTGTTCTTTTATATATATATTTATGGCCTGACCCTGCAGCTCCAATAGAATTTTCCTCCCTTTTGTTTTTGGACACAATTTGCTAATTTCATTCCTAGTTGCAGTGGGAATTGGAGGTATGAATCCTTTCAAAAGACGTTATTTGCCCTCACCGATAATGATCTAGTGATTAGAAAACACTTGGTCTGGAAATGCTCTGACTAAAAAGAACTGGGATAAGGCCAAAAAGCAAACAGTAAGATTTTAATCAATCCAGCAAGGTTAGTCAAACTCAATCAGAAGAGAAAACAAAGGCTATTGCAAAAGTTATTACCTAAACTGATCTGCTGTAACCATCTATCACAGTGATTTCAAGGTTCAGCTTCACCTACTGAAGGTGTCTGAGCAGCAGAAGATCATTGAATTTTTTTTATTATTCCGTGCTATGTATGGCATCTGCGTTGGTTTAAAAAGACCCACACCTTTCATCATATATGCATTTTTGACATTAACCCTTAAAGGCCTAGAGCTACTTTAGTGCTCTTTCTACATCTACCCTGTCCGAAGGGATTTATCGTTATATTATCTTTTGCATTTTCCAGTGAATATCAGGTATTTTCCTTTATTTAATTCACTGATCATGTAGAAGTTCATAAAAGTAACCTCAAAGTTTGTTGAAAAACTGGAGAAAAACAGGCTTTTTCAACAAGCACCGAGCATAACCGAACATAAGATAAAGAATTTTGCTGGTAAATCATTGTTACAGAAGATGACGGTGCTTTCATGTTTATCGTAGAGAGCATGAGCATAAAAAAAAACCAAAAAAACCCACTGGATACTGATGAAAAACTGGGAGACTGCATTTTAACTGAATTATATATTAAGCATTTTAGATGCTTCTGGTCGCTGCTAGTTGTTTAAGTCTCAGAGGGTTTAAGCAGAAGAGTTTGGCTGAAGAGTAAAGAAGAAAGTGCTTTTGACAGCCAGTCAAAACTGATAAAGGTATAGTTCTGTCATTGATTAAAGCAAGTGGTGCCAGGCACAACAAACCCCGCCCCTCGCAGGTACTGTAGCTTATTCTGGCATCGATCCAGCTGATGTCATCATGTCTATGTGTGTGCTGATGTCAGCATATCAGTTGCCTCTATATATGTGCCAAGTTTGAAGTAAATTGAAACAAAATTGATGTTTTTATAGACATGGGAGAAAAAAAAGATTTAAAAAAATTCATTTAAAAAATATGTAACTTTGACCTACTTTTCCCAAAATGTAATCACATCTATTCTGGGTCACTGGCAATCTATAATAAACCCAATTTGGTAATACCAATAGTTTTGCTGCTAGAGAGTTAATAAACAAACAAACAAACAAGCTGAACCAAAAGCAATAGTGCTTGCCTCCCCTTCAGGGCTGTGGGGTGGGTGGGGGGTAATTAAGCTCTTATCAATATCGGAGAAAAGAGTAAAAACACTGATTGTTGGAAAAGGAGAACACTGTGGTGCTTTTCGAGCCACTCTGAGTTCATAAAGGCAGAAAAACTAGCTCTGTCTTTGGTCAATTCTGTTACAGTGGAACAACTTTCACTGTTTAGGACTCAAGCTGAAGACATGGAAGGCCAAACTGCATGTACACTGGTGCCCATGAAGTAGCAACAATTTGGTTTCCACACACATTTCTCTTTTTATTCCTATTTCTACACATCAGTGATCATGTTTGTCCAGGTTCAGGGATTCCATAGCAAGTCCCAGTTACACTTTATCAAGAATAAATGACATGTTTGTTCAAGTAGCAACTTACAAGTTTGTTTACAGCACTGTCTTCCGGTAGCCCAAACAAGTCGATCGTTGAACGCACTTACTCAATTTTCAATGAAGAGTGAGTCTTGAGTGAGTGTGTCTTCTAATGTTGCGTGACTTTTTTGGTAAGATTTGGAGCAATGTTAAGATGTTAAAAACACAACTTAAAAGTTGCCCCTGTTGGTTAGCTGTGAGCGCTAACTTTCCGGTCAAAAATCTCAATGGAGGTTGCACTAAAACTTCTCCCGTCTTCAGTACAGGGGTTTCCTTGGGTAGCTCGAGCAATAGAAAGCATGTTGAAAATGACCAGAATTCTCCTTTAAGTACTCGTATCGGCAGGTACTCAAATGGAAGTGCTCATACTCGTACGTGTACTCAGTCTGGAAAAAAGCGGTATCCCTGGTATGCATCCCTAAACCTCACACATTCAACTGGGGGTTGATTTTCGATCGAACATGACGCTGACATTCAGGAACATTGGTCGTATTTTTAGATACTAACATTGTCTCTCTCGTTCTAATTTGATCCTATTATCTGTTGACGTTACGCTTCCCTCTCATCCAGTTCCAGTCACAGCTGGGAGCTGCCCACCACGGTTACAGTTCACCGTCGGCCATAGAGCAGCGCCACAAGGGCAAACGGGGGTTAAGTGCCGATATCGAGGGCAGTCTGATGGCAGCCAGGGAGGGAAGAAAACAGTCTACTTTCTCTCTCCCAGCACAGATTTTCTCTGCTGGTATGGGATTTGAAATGAAACCCCTTTAGTGAGAAACCTATCTTTTCTCCCTTGCCCCTCACAGCAGAGAAAATCTGTGTTTTCAGGCTACAAAACTAACCCCGCAATCTCCAACACAGAAACTCACATAGCATTGTTGACTTCTCCACACATCCAGATTCTCCACAGACACAAATTCTGATATTTATTCTCTCTGTACAGTTGATCATGTGCTAGTTTCTGTTCCATTTGCCCGTAAAGAACTGGGTCAAAGGGCTTTTGTTTACTCTGAGCCATGGAATCCGCTGCAGAAAGACTGGAAACTAACTGCAATTCTTTGTGCGCTTTTAAGTCCAAACTGGGAGTTCTGGAGGCCGATTCCAGAACTTGCACTTGTTTTTCCTAATCTGCTCGGAAATGTTATTTTCACGAACTATTTTTTGTATCATGTGTCAGTTATTCATGTGTAATCCTGTAACTGCGTGTTGCATCTCGGTCAGAACTCCCTTGAAATAAAGGTGATGAGATTTTTCCTGGTTAACCAATAAAGACCCAAACAGCCAAAACCTACTGATCAAAATGTTTAATGCCTATTGATCCATTAGACCTATCAATACGTGTAAATAATTAGTGTAAAATACATTTTGTCATTTGTTCATGGTCATCAGATATGACCCATTCGGACGTTCAGAGGCTCTGTAGTTACCATGGAAACACTATCATCTTCTACAACATTGATTCACCAGTAAAACCCATGGAGTTGGATCAATGACAGTGGATGGACACACTGGGTTTATGTTCAATTAATGATAGATTTAGCTGAAAAAAAAATCACTTTATCTTCAGTCTGTGTTTATGATATTTTAACCTTTGAATTTATTCTGAAATTTTATGGATATCTACATGATCAGTGAATTCAATATCAGAAAATACCTGATTTTTACCACGGAAATGCAAAATAAGGAGGATAATATTATAATAAACTTAAAGGATAACAGTGGTGAAACATTTATTTGCAAACTGCCACAAAACACTCACTGGATTTTTTATTTTTTATTTATTTATTTATTTATTTTTTTTTTGGGGGGGGGGGTAAATAATAAAAATAAAAAGATTAAAAATAGATACAGCTTCCAACGGATCATATATTTGCCTCAATTTTCCAAAAAAAAAAAGTCTTTTCATGTGATTTATCCACGTTTATTATATTATCCTCTGTATTTTGGATTTTTCAGTAAAAATCAGGTGTTTTTCTATATTTAGTGTGATGGTCATGCGTATGTTCATAAAAGCTCAGATCAAATTCAAAGGTTATTATATCAAAACAGAGAAAAGTGACTTTTTCAGTAAAATATGTCATTAACTGAACATAAAAACAAGCATCCACACCCTTATTTTGTTCATTTTTCATCATCTTATTTATTATTTTATCAGTTTTTGTTCATTGTTGCCCATTTTATTATTAAATGTTTAGGTTGTGGCTTATTTTGTTCATGTTAGTTATTATCTTGTTGATTTATATTAAGTTTTTGTTCATTTTTGTTCTTTTTATCAATCAGCTTGGCTGTTTCTGTTCATTTTGTTGCTTATTATTTTATGAATTTTTTCTTTCTTTTTTTTCTTAATTTTAGTTTGGGTTTTTTTGGCTTAGTTTTTCATGTTCTTTATTGTTTTGAATATTTTCTGTTGGTATTTGTTTATTTTTTCTTCGACTTTGTTTATTTTGGGGCTTATTTTGTCAATGTTACTTATTATTTTGTTAATTTGTTATGAATTTATGTTCATTTTCTTGATCACTTTGGCTGTTTTTGTCATTTTGTTGCTTTTTTTTCCCAGTTCATTTTTGTACATTTTTTGCTTTTTTCCATCTCACTGATGATTTAGTAAATGTATTATTCATTTTTGTTCATTTTATTTAGCGTATATAAAGTGTGTCCATCCAGTGTCACTGATCCAACTCCATGGGTTTTACTGGTGAATCAATGTTGTAGAAGATGACAGTGTTTCCATGGTAACTACAGAGCATCTGAACGTCCAAATGGGTCATATCTGATGATCACGAAAAGATGAAAAACTGCATTTTACACCAATTATTTACATGGATTGACAGGTTTAGTGGATCAACAGGTATTAAACAGTTTAGATCAGTACATGGTTGTATTTAATAGCAGATGTTTGGGTCTTTATGGGTTAAAGCACCAGTTTATGTGCGTCTGCTGGTCCCATCAGTGGTTATGAAGTCAGCCCTGAAACCTCCAACACAAGCCTCCGTCTCCTGGCCCTCCACGCCTGCTGGACGGAGACGAGAACATGCACTCCAAAACTCACTGCGATCTGGGAGCCGGTGGCGGTGGTTTGGACGGACGCCCCCGTGAGTCAGAGCTCCCGTGTTTGGTTTCTTTGACCTCGACACAGTAAAATCAGTTACTGCGGTCGGAGGCTGAATCCAATGTGGAAGCACCTTCAGAAGCAGTGCCAATGGCAGCTTCTACATGTTGGCTCCACTAACCTCTTGGCTGTAATTGGTGGTAATAATATAAATTATTGCTCAATTAATAAAACTTTCATGGCTTTTGAAGCTTTGATGTCGACCTGACCACATCCTCTCTGCTCCTTCAATGACAAATTACACTGAGATCATATGTACTTCGCAAAAAAGCACACAACGGTGTAATTTTATCCTGGAAAGTAGACTGAGCCGACACTTTTCAAACTGCATCTTGTCATTAAAATATACTTTTTTCCCTTGTGCGTTAAGTGCTTCGATACATGGCAGTTAGGTTTGAGGAAACATACCAAGACATGTTTACATTTAAAGAGGTCATATCAGTCTTTTATTAGTCTGTGGTTCATTTCTTTGTGTATTTGGACCGTAATAGTTCATAAAGTTTGAATTTGAACCCTCCAGGTACTGCAAAACTATCTTTATATTCACTTTGGCAAAAATTGAGTGGATTTCTACAACCTCTTTTAATTCCTAATTAATTTGTTACGACTATAACTAGTTGCATCACAACATTTGCCCATATAAGGTCAAGACTTCCGACAAACATTTCTCAGAGTACGACATAATTGTTTATCAGCAGGGGCATTTGTAGTACAAGCTGAAAATATGTCCAAACTTTGAAACAATTACCTAAAATGTTCAGTTGTTGGTTGAACAGGACTTAGCAGCACAGCCCACAGAGATAAATAAACACTAGAGGGGGCGTCGTCAGTGGTTGCCTCAAGCTGAAACGTCCAACTGTGGCGGCC
>JAQQZY010000023.1:36681491-36692433 GCA_030068375.1 Ostorhinchus rueppellii | reverse complement strand
AATGTGAGAGTGATTGTTTGTCTCTATATGTCAGCCCTGTGATGAACTGGTGACTTGTCCAGGGTGTACCCCCCCTTTGCCCTTAAGTAGCTGGGATAGGCTCCATGTGACCCCCCGTGACCGTAGTGAGGATAAAGAAGGTATAGAAAATGAATGAATGAATGAATGTTCCACCTTATACTTGGGAAATATAAGTACAGTTGTACTGAAAGAAAATAATTACTTGGTCAAAATTCTTCTCACGGCTGGCAGGAAGGCCATAACAAGAAACTGGCTCACTTTTGATCCACCTAGATACAATCAATGTTTACATATAGTACAGGAAATATGGGTGATGGAAAAATGACTTATACCTTCAGACCAAACAAAGATGAATTTGATTTTGTTTTAAATGGGATAAATGGATTGGATTGAAAAATAAAGACATCAGCACTGAAAGGGTCATGTGATGCCCTTATCTTCTTTTTATTGTATTATATTGTATTATTTATGGATATTTTTTGTTGAATTCTGTAACCCTCAACTGACCAAACTGTAATGTTTGTCACATCTTATGTTTATGAACATGTGAAAAAGAAATAAAGAAAATGAAAACAAAAATGTTTGCCAAAAAAGATGATTTTTTTTTTTTTAACTTAAAACTGCAAAAAAAAAAAAAAAAAAAAAAGCATAATATTGGAATAAATCGCTTAAGAAAGTTTAAAAATAGAGAAAATGTCATTTGGGATCTGACACAGAAGTAGCACTGGGCCTTTATGGGTCACAGTGGGTCTGACTGAAAAGACTTCCCTGGAGTTGTGCACTTGGTGTCTTGTGAAGTATAAAATGTCCTGGCTTGCGCTAACTTTGTTCTTGTTCTTCAACACAAACAAATCTGTTCTTGCAGAGTGTGTACAGGCCTTTAGATTGGATACATGGGCAGAAGGGGCTCAGAGACTAAAGTCCATTTCTGACCAATCAGACAATAGTTGTTGGACACCATGTGAAAAAGGTCTGCCCAGATGATGAGTGAAGAACAAGCAGCAGGAACTCCTAAACCAACAGACACACAGGTCTTCACTGTTTCACCATCTCTTTCTGCTGCCATCACCTTCTACACTTGAATTGGTAATAAAATCCCTGCAGTCATGTACAAGCCTTAACCTGGAGCAACAGGAGAAAGACAAATCACAAGAGGAAGTTCAAACTAAAACCATCGGCCCTATGGCACGACAAGTGGTCAACACTGCATCAAAACTATTCATATCTGAGGCCTCTGTTCTTCTGGGTTAATGTCTAAGTCAAAGGTCACACACTCCACAAACAGAACTGTTTGTATGGGTTTATTCTCTAAATATGACGACTTTAATCTCATAAATTATGAGTTTTTTAATGGATCAGTGGGGAAGTTTAATGTAGGATGGCATCCTTATGTTTTATGTAGAACAGCTGACAGTGCACCTTGACTTTGGATAATGTGTGCTGTGTATAAAGTGATTGGACAATTACACAGTGGAACCCTTCAATGTTTTTATACCTCTGCTATATGTCTTACTTTTTATATGTTTGAAAGACTTAATAAAATACATTGATCTAATCATGACCTTTTTAAACAAAGACTGTTCTCAAAATATTACAACCACATTCACATAAAATTATCACTATTTTTGTATTCAACCTTACTCTCATAAAAAATTATGACTGCTTTTGTATTCAACATCATTCTCATAAAATTACGGCTTTTATCTTGATATTTTATGACTATATTCTCGTAGTGACAGGTGTTTTTATTTTCTTATGTGGCCCTAATATGTCATCGTATCATGCATTCATACAAGGAAAATAAGAGAATATTCAATAAACACGAGTATCAATTATGGCAAAAGGACAAATGTTACTATACAACTTCAATGAACCAAAACACTGAACAGAAGAGGAAAAAGCACCCACAGGTAGAGACTACAAGACAGCCTGCGTTCATTAACATGGAAAACAGTAACAAACAACAGGTCAATGCCTTCATTCAAGCAAGACTGGCATTCAGGCTAAACACAAAGTACAGGTAGCTGCCTGAAGGCAATTTGGGTCTGAGACAGAGAACTGCACACCATGCCTCCAGGATCACACTGGAAAAGCACCGGCGGCCACATAACGAGACCTGAGAGGTTCCAGCTCTATCTTTACCACCTGTTCTACAATGAGTCAGACTACCGCCCACTACCGAGACAAGGAAACATGTCAAGGAAAATGTGAGGAAAGAGGAAATATGTAAACTAGTGTGTAAAGAAATGAGACGTCCTCTGCTTCAAGTCATCATCTGGAACATTTATGGTTCCCCTGAACTTTTTGTATCAGTTAAAGTTGTCTATTTATCGCAGAAGTTGTTCAAGGCTGTGGTTGCCCACACTCACCCATCAGGGAGGGTGTCGTGCATTTAGCTGTGTTTAAAATGCAAAATTTTAATAACCTCAATTACAATAAAAAGAAAAAATGTGGACTTTATGATATTCTGTCAAAAGGATTCTATTCATCTTTTAGAATTCTATTTAGAATATTTATTTTAAAAAAAGACCTCGGCATGAAAATAGCTGTACATTTTTGGCAAAAGATATTTAACATTTACGAATCCTCAGATAAAAGAAGGCACTTTTACATTCATTTAAAAACTCTATCTTACTCCAATAAAAGTTAATACAATCTAATTTTGTGCCCAATGTAAAACTGCCAGAACATTAATGCACTTATTTTGCCACTGTAAATGATTGAAACAATTTTGTATCTCAGTCCATCATTTTATCAAATCAGTATTCACCTTATTCAGCCCCGCCCCTTTTAACTACTTTTTTTTCTTACACTGTGTGTTGGAACTTCTGGCTTAACCAGGCTTAACACTATTTTAAAGCATTTACTCCTAAACTACATTGTTTTAAAATCTTTTAAACCGTGTGTTAACAAGCAGTCAGTACCAGAACAAGCAGTAACAGAATGTTAGCTGCTAGCAGCAAATGTAGCTAGCATCTACTTCAGCAAAGTGGCATCAGGGCAAAGTAAACTGTATGTGAATTTACCTGACCGCCTCACAAGCTGTTGGCGCGCACGTCGCTCTGGAGCTTCATAGCCAAGACATTTCTCAGGATATGGGTGCTGGGTTGTAGGTTTCCCATCCACGAAGTGAAACGAACAGACATATGGCTTTTTCTATGTTTTTTTTTTTTTTAAGTTAAGCACCCTCAGCCAAAGATGCCGGTCTTCTTCACCGTGAGGAGGCGGGTAAAGATTAAAGGCCGGCCCACAACATTCACCCCTTCTCTCCCCGTGAGTAAAACACTCTTGTTGAAGAGACAAACATTTCTTTTTCCAATTCTGTGGCGACCACGGACTGCACAAACAATACTGGTCATTATACCTCCCTTCTTTTGTCCCTTGATATATATGCTCACCAATGACTCCGCTGCACCACCAAAAGTTCTAGCACAAAATAAACAATATGGCGCCGCCCCAGTAACCATGGAGAATAGGGTGAATTAAAATTAGTTTGATCAGTGTTATTTAATGCTATGTTTAGACTTCATATAGATGAGAAAAACTGTAGACTTTCAATGATTGCATCATATTTTGCTAGAAAACGGACACTTATACATGGATATATATAGATGAGATTTTTATAGACTATTTGATATATCTGTCTTTTTTATTTCCTTGAACTCTTGTCCTTTTGTTTGTTTATTTGTTTGTTTTTTTCTCTCTGGGCTTTAATTGTCAGTATGCCATGTATTATTGTTACTCCTATGTTTTACATTGTCCTTGTCACACCTGCTTTGCTAAAACAAGTTTAACAAAAATATGTTTGGGGGAAAAAAAAAAGTTTGTAGACCAAAGACAAATTTCTTGCCTTCGAAGAATTAACATATTGAAAAAAATATAGTTAGGGAGACACTTTTGGAAAATTGTGGAGGCCTTAACTTAAAGAGCTGCAAGTATGACCTGGATTTTGAACTGAGGCCTATATTAACTGAAACATTAACTCTTAAAGAAACTTAGATGTGGTAGTCTGTTTTTTTGTATGCTTGAATAAATTAAACAGAAAAAAAAGAGGACCATCTTATCACCTGCAGTACATAATAAAATCAAAGTATTAATTAAAAATAGAAAATGAAACCAGGCAGAAGAGTTTATGCTCAGTAATATGAATATACTGCAAAACAGACATTACAATGTGTTCCAGCCTGTTCTCCACTTACCATTGGAACTTTAGGTTCCAGAACTAGATTTTAAATATACTTTCTGTTAGAAAAACATCACTTATACCCAGGATGTGAATCAAAATTAAAGTGTTTACTCTTGTAAGGAGAAAAGAGTTGTAAAGCTATGTTTTTCATCCGAGGAAAAATATTACCTTGGCTCGTAGCATATCTGTAGCAAGGGTTTAAAATAGGTATTTGGTTTAAATGGCAAGATTTACACATGGTTGAAGCCTTGGTTCTTCTCTAAGATCACACACATGAATGAACACTTGTCTGTATATAGTTATTATGGCCTGTGCTTTTTCTTACACTTTCCAAAGCGAACATTTAAATTATTTATTTATTTATTTATTTTTAATTATTTTTTGCAAAAAATGTCACACACAAATTTACACACACAACAGTAGTGGACAACACATAACATGTAACAGAAAGATTATTGGATATATAACGGTGTTGACAATACACAGATGTTCAAAGATAGCTACGTTTTTGACAAAGACATGGCTAACTTGGGGAGGGTGTGTGTGTGTGTGTGTGTGTGTGTGTGTGTGTGTGTGTGTGTGTGTGTGTGTGTGTGTGTGTGTGTGTGTGTATGAGGCATTTGAGAGATTGTGTGTGACGGATATGTGCATGCTTTAACTGAATGAGAGCTGCCAGTTACTATTGTAGGTATTATGGTTTGGGTGTAGGTGGCAAAGCGAACATTTTTAAATTTATTATGTGTCTCAAAACCTACTCGAAACTTCAAATATGCTACAGGTGATAAAGTGTAGAGTATAAATCATTACGGATGTATTACCAGCAGGAGTGTTTTGTCACAATTCATTTTATATGTTGAAAGTTGGTCTCAGTTAAAATAACAGTGAGTGGCTGTGGCTCAGTTGGTAGAGTGGGTTGTCTAATAACTGAAGGGTTGGTAGTTCAAACCCTGGCTCAGACTACCCATGTGTCAAAGTGTCCCTGAGCAAGACACTGAACCCTAAATGGCTCCCAGTAGGGTCTGGCAGCAGTGTAGAAAATGCACTATATATACAGTAAGTGCCGTCCAGTTACCATTTTTAAGTGACCACAGTATGGAGTGTATTGACCTAATGACACGTTAAATTTAACCCAGTGACACACATACATCACAGGTGTCAAATCTAAAACCAGCCCGACAAAGGGTCCAATCTGTGGGATGAATTTGTAAATGCAAAAAAATACACTTACGACATTAGCGATCATTTTAGTTCAGGATCCAAATTCAGCCCATTTCAATCCTAAGTGGCTCAGATCAGTGGGTATGTTTTGTTTTATATGACTTTTTGAAAAAAAAAAAATTTAAAGTTGTTTTTTATGCTTGGTTTTTCTCCAGATAATATTCATTTGGTAAGTTTGAAGTGGTTAACTTTATTCTTCCACTATTTTTATTGGCGTCTCACAAACACACATACACACAAACGAAACCTAAGGTCTGACTGTTGTTCAATTCAACTACAAGGATAAAGACAGAGCTTAACCCTTAAAGACCCAAACAGCCACCAGTGACCAAAAGCATCTACTGACCCTGAATGTTTCATACCTGCTTACCCACACAAACTATTAATACATGTATATAATTGGTGTAAAATTGCCGTGGTTTACTTCGCTGCTGTCCTCTCCCTCACCCTGCCACACCTCATCAACAACATGAGGTCCACCTGTTGCTACCGGATGTACCTAATCAACTGGCCAGTAAACAAGCCCCTCTGGCCCAGCTACTCCACCACACTGTTTTTGCTCTGTACCTGAGGAGCCAGTGTTCTTTTGTGCCCGTTTTCCTGGTTCCAACCCCACCTGATTCTGACGACGCCTCCTCGTCACCTGACCAGCCTCCCGTCCAAAGCAGGGGTGTCCAAATCCAGTCCTCGGGGGCTGGTTCCTGCATGTTTTAGATATTTCCCTCCCTTCCATCACACCTGGAAGCCATTACATCATTATCAGGCTTCTGCAGAGCTTGATAATGAGCTGATCATTAATTGAACCAGGTGTGCTGGAAGAGGGAAATAGCTAAAACATGCAGGACACTGGCCGTTGAGGACTGGATCTGGACACCCCTGATCTAAAGGATAAGAGATCTGCTTTCTGTTTCCCTGAGTTCTACTCCCTGCCTTTGTTCCTGTATGTGTCAGTCAAAATAAAGAAGATTTCTGATTTCTACCCAGGTGTCTTGGCTGTGGGTTTTCCAAATACACCATCTGTTACAATAATACAGTGTCATGTTTTCAGGGTTATCAGATATGATCCATTTGGAGGAGGACCGTGGAATGTGGAAACACCATCATGTTTTACAACATTGATTCACCAGTAAAACTGATGGAGTTTGATCAATAAAAGTGGATGGAGAGCCTTGATTTTACATTCAGTTACTGATATCTTTGCTGAAAAAGTCACTTTTTCTTCAGTTTTCTCTGTTTTGATAGAAAAACCTTTGAATTTACTCTGAGTTTTTGTGCACATCTACAGGATCTGTGAATTAAATGTAGGAAAATCCATGATATGCGCTGAAAAATGAAAAATACAGAGGATACTATTAAAATAAATGGTGATAAGTCACTTAAGAAAGGTTAAATAGAGAGAAAAGTTAATTTGCAAACTGCTACAAAAGTCACACTGGGGCTTTATGGGTTAAAGTTCATTCCTAAATTAAGTTTGGTCATACATTCAGTCACGGGGGTTGCATGGAGCCTATCCCAGCTACTTAAGGGCAAAGGCGGGGTACACCCTGGACAAGTCTAGTGAGGATAAAGTGGGTATAGAAAATAAATGAATGAATACATTCCCTTTTAGTGCACATGAAGTAACCTGATTTTATTTTTAACTGGAGATCTGATTGCACAGGACAGTACAGGGTGTGTAATGATGCCCAGGCTGCGATTTGTTTGGGGGTGTGGGCTCAACCAACTTTTTACATCCCTACTTCTGCTCAATGAATTTCATCCAGGCAGGTTGGGACAGTTTCCTTACACTTATATCCTCCATTACTGGCACTTATGTTCACCTGGACCAAACTGTTGGCAGTCTCAGAATTCACAAACGTCCCCATACACTGGGGCATCGTAAAGGGGGGGTAAAGATGACAAATTCATGGGGCTCAGCATTTTTGGGGGTCCAGTGGATACAGGTTAGAAGTTGTGAAAATTTCATGTAAGATCTGTTGTGTAATAGATTCACAGAAACTCGAAGTTGGACGTTGAAAGTATGTAAAGTTTGACTTTCATTTCACGCCAGTGTTAGTTATGTTAGTTATGGACCGCAACCCCATGTATATAACTGTTGCCACCCCCCAACCCTGCTCTAGAGCCCCCCATCAGGATTTTATGGATTTTGTGAAAGAAAAATGAAGTGGTACAAATAACTATGAATACATAACACTGCCCATCACTTAAATGAGCCAATTTGTGCTTAAAAAATAGACCACATGCTTTACATTTCTGTCTTCCTTCTCAATCTACTCAAATTGAACTAATTCTGTCTGTGTGTAAATGGGACGCTTAAATTAGCAGGATCAACTTAATTTGATGGATGTCAGTTTGTCTTAGTAGCAGAATTTTCAAGCTCTTCCATTCACGTAGTCACAAATTCCATTTCTATCAACACCTTCGATGTTGATGAGTGTGTTTTGTTTAAATTTTATGTTCAACATGCTGACTTCTAAGATTCAAAGCATCTTTATTCAGTGGACGTTTTGTAAGAGAGTATATAGTCTTAGTCTCTCTGTAGTAAATGTCCAAAACAACAAGAGGCATCCTGGGTGTTTATTGGAACACTGTTAGCTATCTGTGCAGCTACTTCAAACACAAGTGAAGACAATAAAACAAGTCCAAATTTGTTTGTGTTGTTGTTTATTGTTAACAAGAAAAAAACAACAAATTCAATTCTTGACAGGCTCAACATGTCATGCTCTGGATGCGTTTCATTATCTTGCAGAAACCTCAGCTTTGACCTCGATGGAATAGTGTACATGCAGAAGGAAGCATGTGGGTTATGGAATGCAACAATGCTTGGCATAGTTCAAGGAGTTGACCCTGTAAAGCCCGAACCCTTAAATCATTGACAGAAAATTCCACTTCTTTGAAGCTGAAGCCTTTATTGGTCCTTCTGAACAACCAAAGAAGTGTTTTTTTCAAACATCAGTTTCCGTGTGTGTTTCCATTTTGTATCATATTTGATACATCAGGGTTAAATGCTCAAATATTGTTATTTTTGAACAAACAACAACATAATATAACAAACATGTCTACAAATTGGTAATTCCTTTTCAAAATTGCTACAGTTCTGCCTCTTTCCTCATAAATTTAAGCTTGTAGTGTCACTGGAAAGACCTCTGGTGATTGAATTACACCTTGTTTATTTAAGCCTCAGTCTGTCTTGTCCTCAGTGCGAGTTCGTAACCTTCTCAGTGTTGTTCCTACAAGCGTTCTTTCTAGTGTTTTTTGTCTTCCCTTGTCTGGCCTGTCTTGTTCCTGATTCGGAGCCTGCCTAGTGATGATCCTTATGACCCTTTGCCTGTGTATCTGGACCTTCAAGCCTGTTTATGCCCTGATCTGTGCTTTTGCCCCACGGACAGACCCTGGTGTTGGATTGAGCTTCTATAAACGGTATCTGCCTCTTCCCTTTTTGTACTTTTTCCAGTCGAACTGCCTGCATGTGTTTTTGACCTTTTGCCTGTCCCATGTACTAGAGCCTGCCTTTCCATTGGGTTCCACTGAGTGTTTGACCCCACCCAGACCACTGACTACAGCTCCGGATTTCTACTGATATTCAGATTCATTGTCTGATTGTTAAAATAAACTGTGCATTTCTCCTTACTCTGAGCCTCCGTCTTACTCTCTACTGCAAATGACAAAAAAACATCTCCACTTTCACTCCACTCTTCTAATGTTGGCAAAAAAAACTACAGTACCCAAATGCACTCTCAAAAAAGTATATATACATTTGGGAGCTCCTTTTATAGATGAAGAGTTTCATTATGTGTTAACGACCTTGAGCGTGAATGTACAATTAACTTTTTCTCTGATAATCTTAAATTAACAGGACTTTTAACATGTATACTTCGAAACAAGGTTGAGTTTGAAATGACAAATTATTCTCCCTCTATCTGGGTTGAGAATGTCTGATGTTGAGACCAATGTTAGGGTGCTGCATTAACATTTGCAGCTCCTGTTAATGGATTAGTGGATTTTTCCCCTTGACAGCAAGCTCTGCTGGAGTTGTGTTTAAGGACTTACATGAACTTGTATGGTAGTACTTACTTACAATGACAGGTGAGGCTTACATTAATTCATATTAAATTATATGGTCTGTCAGGTAGCCTGTTATTTAACTCAGATGGGCATTATAACTGTATGTCTTGACATTTATCAAGTAGCTGATATTACTGGAGGGGGACAGCACTCTTGGTCTTTGAGGACGTATTGGCGTTTTCAATAAACTGTCGCTTCACCCCCTTTTAATCCAAGTGCTTGGTTTCTGAAAAACGGTCGTCACAGTGTCAAGAATCTCAGTCAACCGCAGTTCACAAACCAAACAGAGGGATTGTCCACTTATTATATATATTATATCCTCTTGAGACTCAGCAATGCGTTTTTGTCCTCTGTCAGGGACAAGAATTTCACAGCTTAAAAAAAAAAAAAAAACACTGTCCACTTCAAAGGACATTCGAATAAAAAACCTAAAAGAAAAAAAAATTTAATGTAAAAAAGCGAAAACTTTTACTTACTTGGTTCTCAGGAGGATGTACAGTAATTTACACGTTAAAGGAGTGATATTTAGCTTTTTTTAAGTGGAATTATACATTCTAAAACATTTCCCTGTGCTCTACATAAACTGTAAATGCTCTGCTTGGGTCTGAATTCTTCATTAATTCAACTCCACAGGTCCATCTCTAACCCTATTTCTGAGTAATGACACCAGAAAGGTGGTTTTGAGCGCTGGCCCTTTAAATGCAAACGGCCCTCTTCATGCCCCACCCCCTCCAGGTTGTTGGCTGTGCTGCTCTGTCCAACAACTGAAAATTTTAGGTAATCAGCTCGAAGTTTGGACATATGTTCAGTATGGACTAAAACCGCTGCTACTGGTAAACAGTTATGTCGTACTCAGAGAAATGTTTGTCGATGATCACGCACTAAATAGTAAAATATTTGGCTGCAAGAATAAAATGTGCATCAATCTCATAAAAAGTTGACATCCTGTTTGTGGTGATAGACTATGAAAATAAATACAGATAAAAAAGAAAGAAAAGAAAAACGTTCGTCAGAAGTCTTGACCTTGTATGTACAAAGGTCGTGATGTAACTAGTTATACACGAAACAACTTAAGCAGGAATCAAAACAGGCTGTGAATATAACGATAGTTTTGCGGCACCTGGAGGGTTCAAATTCAAACTTTATGAACTATTGGGGTCCAAATACACAAATAAATGAGCCACAGACTAATAAAAGTGAGTTTAGATAAATATTAGCCCTTTAACTTGCTCTGGAACAGGTCATGTCTGCATTCTAAGTTACTGCAGTGATTTAGCTGAATAGGTATTTTTCACCACCTTAGTGACAGTGACGACCCAGGGTTAAAATGTCCAGATGTCACCCCGCTAACCCTTAAATCCATCAATGTGTTACAATTCATTCATTCATTTTCTATACCCGCTTTATCCTCACTAGGGTCACGGGGGTCGCATGGAGTCTATCCCAGCTACT
>JAQQZY010000023.1:36664486-36675523 GCA_030068375.1 Ostorhinchus rueppellii | reverse complement strand
AACTCCTGTGTGTATCATGTGACTAAAACAGACAGAAAAGAAAACATGGAATGTCTAAAAGCTCTGTTTTTGTCAGTGCAATACCATAGATATCGATGTAAGAACTGAATAATTCTGGTTTTTATCAAAAAAACATGGAAAATGTCTGGACATCAGCTCTGAAATTAAACTATTAAGAGCTATTTTTGTTGTTCTCATTCTATTTGTGCACACAAATGTACCTTTAGTTTAAAATGACCAAGAAATTGAAGAAAACAAGGTTGGTTTTCCGCGACTGTAGATGTTCCCGTCTGTAACAAAAAAAACCTGCAGCGTCACTTGAATTTTTTTTTTTTTTTTTTTTTTAAACACTGTTTTGTAACGTTTCATTAAAAAGCCCAAAAATATGTCCGTTTCCAGACAGTGTGAAGGGAAGGTCAACCTTCAGCATTTTACAGGCTAATATGTCATTTTCACGGGGCCTCAGCTCTGGGCTTTAGTGTCTCACAATGGTCCCAAACAGCCTTTCTTTAGCTGGAAATTATAACTCCAGGGGACACACTAAGCTTGTCTTTTCTGGGAACAAAAAAAAAAGAAAAGAGTCGACAATTCAAGTAAAGTTATTTCATTTCTGACCTTCAATCCTCCACCACTTTAAAACCTCAGAGCTTTGTATTAACTCAAGCCCTGGATGGATCCGAAAGAAGAAAGAGACAATGAAAACAACTTCACCCGGCCTTTTGTCGACCACGAGGGCAAAGTGGCGTCCTCCGTCTTGGTTTTTTCCGACTGAAATGATGAGCCAAAGATTGTTCTGCCAAATGTAATGAGGCGTCACACTCTCACCTCCACACAAGCGAAACCTAATGGAAGTCATTGGCTAAACGCATTTGGCGGTAAATGAGATGACTTCTTGGTTAGTGGGGCTGTTGTTTGGCACATAATTGATGGGAGATGTGGTTAAAGGCATCTATTTCCCTCTGAGGGGAACGTAATTGCAAAATCTAATAAGGGTGGGACTAAAGGAGAGTTTCAATTACAGGGGTGTGAATTCAGATCATACAACGCACACGGATCTGAAACAAACGCTGGATCCTGATGGAACGCCGGCACCTTAACGCTTCCACGCTGTCACTTACACTGTGTTATTGTCATTATGACTATCCGCTGCCTTCTCTATTAAAACACTCAGCAAAGAGAACCTAAGAGACTGGGATCCGCCACCAGGGATGGACTCAATCTGAATATGCAGCTGCTCCGAGCTTTTGCCACTGAATGAAGAATTTACAATCAACCCTGCACTCATGCCTTCATTTACTGACGGAGGAGCTTATATGAGGTTGGATGAAATTATATATATGTAGAAATATATATCCCTGAAGTGATTGACAAATAAAGACAGGGCTTAGGTGTGGGATTAGGCTTGTGGAGGCATTTCCAGATACTGCCTGCATCAGAACTCTGCCTTGAATTATATTTAGGATGGCAAATTATGCATTAAGGTTTCACATAAAATCTCATGTAATTGGCCCCCAACACCCCAACCCAACCCAAGCTGGACTCCATTTCAACAGCTGTTACATTAACATTCATGAAAGAATTGGCTGAAGCGATTTCTCTCCTGAGATGTTCCTTCCATTTCATTTCAAGCAGGCAATAAAAAAAAAAAATTATAATAAAGAAAATGTAAAGAAAAAAAAAAGTAGACACTTTACATGTGGCGCTGTAGGAATAAGGATAGGGTTTTAGAGAATATATAGTGATGGTAAAATGTTTTTTGAGTGTTGTTTGTGCGCGCAGGTGAACATCTGGGTAGGACGCGTTCCAGCTGTGGAAGCAAAAAAAAAAAAAAAAAAAAAAATCTGTGAATCCCTGGAAGATAGCAGGACGCCCCCAGTGACTTTCCCTCAGCTGCTTCCTAACACAGGGCATCAGAGTAAAGTGCACTTAAAAAAAAAAAAAAAAAATCACGGAGCACCGACCCATTTCCTACCCCATCACCATCCCCGGACCCGCTCAGCCCCGCAAAGACGCACGACCGCGGGTCAATCATGAGGCGCTCCGGCATATTTATATTTATATGTCTGGCGCAATTTCAATCCATTCCCCCCTTTTTCCACATAAAACCCTTTTCCAGAGACAAACTGCCGGTTCAGTGTAATTGCCACTCTAGTTCAATCCAAAATTTTTTTATTTTTTTTTTCCAAAGCAAATGGTGCCACAAACTCATCCATGCTGGATATTACTGCCGCTTCATACAATAACTAACCCCGCAGCTTCAAAGACGGTTTCACCTCCAATTTAGCAACTGCCTGTTTTCTGCAAATATGTGCAAAAAGAGGCAGAGAGAGAGATGGGGGGGTTATGTGGGGGGGTATAAATAAACATGAACGATTACAATCCCCGCTGAATCTGAGGAGACTTTGAAGATGCAGCAGCATTTTTGTTCTGATGGAAATGAAAGGAAGGGGGGAAGGAGGAAAACCTGCTAGATGGATCAAATTGGAGTGAAATTGAACTCTTAGGATCTTCTTCTTCTTCTCCTTTTTTTTAATATCCCTCCCCTGTGGCTTGCATCGATCCTGTGCCAATTTTGCGTAAAATGTGCGCAAACGCCCCCACTGAAATGACCCCACGAGTTGTCTTTGGCTTCTCCGCGGACTGGAATACACGCCTTAAGTTGGAGACAGGGTTTACTCCGAGCAGAACAGTCCTGATGCGGTGTGTGTATGTGTATGTGTATGTGTGGGTTTTTTTGTTTTTTTTTTTTCTGTGTGACTGAGCAGAGCAGCACCATATGGACTTTGTCCTAGATGAGGGAAATGAGCCTCAACAGTAGAAATCCCAGTAGGACCATCCAAACCATTTGAGGCTCGTCTAGAAACGCAGTCATCAGCATCACGCATGTGGGGCGCACTCACAGACTGTCCTTATTTCATTATTTTATGTTTTTTTAATTCTTTACGCAAATTAAGACCTCTCGCGACAGGGATGTGGAAGTGAAAAAATAATACAAATACAATAATAATAATAAAAAAGGTTATTTTCTGTTGTTGCACCGGGATGGATGAAGTTACTGCACCGCAAAGCACAAAAAAAAAGCTGCAAACTTAAGCACAAACGTACTGGGAAAACATGCAGAATATGAGTGGATTTCAGGACACTTACTTGTTCTAGGATTTCAGTTTTTTCCTCTTCATTAAACTGCTTTGGTTGTAATTCCACTATGCGTCAGGTGCGTTCTTT
This sequence comes from Ostorhinchus rueppellii, assembly GCA_030068375.1. Taxonomy (NCBI): domain Eukaryota; kingdom Metazoa; phylum Chordata; class Actinopteri; order Kurtiformes; family Apogonidae; genus Ostorhinchus; species Ostorhinchus rueppellii. The sequence continues at coordinate 36,672,298 of JAQQZY010000023.1, read as the reverse complement.
CTGGCTCTAGCACTGACCAGATACCATCTTTCACCTCCTCTCAGAAGCCAAGGGAAAGGTTACTGTGCTCCAGTTCGCGGTCCGTGCGCTCTGCTCGTAAATGCTTCAAATGGGGATGCGACTACAGCCTCCACAGCTCGGTAAATCCCACTAAACCGGGGCTGAGGACGAGCCGAGCTACGCCGGGATGTTCCTGGACCTCCTCCTATTACAGTCCACAAGACGCTGCCAAGAAGAGAGAGGAGAGGAGAGAGGAGGACAGCGGTGCCTCTGAGCGGAGACTCACATTGTGCGCATCCCCGGGCTCTGCTCTCTTTGTGCGCAGGAAGAAGCGCCCACTGGTGACGCGTGAAAACACCCATCGCAGCACAGTAATGTAATGCGTAACCAGCCTATAGGCACCTGCCATTCCTCTGCAGAAGTCACTGAGCACTGGATCTGGAGAATTTATGGAGAGCGAATGAAGAAATGTACAGATTAATGCAAGAAAACACTATTAAAACACAGAAATGAACAGAAAAAAAAGAGGCTGCGGGCAAATGTTATAACCACTGGGTCTGTTTGGCTTCTATTTTAGTCCTTGAGATGAAAACAGTCCTGAGTAAAAGTCTTAGTTCATCATTGTGTTTGTTGTTTTAGTAAAGTTTTAATGTTCACACATATGTATTTGCCTGTATCTGATATATGTGAAGTATGAAGAGCAGGAAAAACAAAAAAAAGTTTCAGGGTAAAAGCAGTGAAATATGCAAATTTAAAGAGAAAAATCGAGATAAAACAAAAAGGAGCAAAAGTAACCAATAGAGTAATCAAGATACTGAACAAACATGAGTAAAATAACAAATCGAATGAATGAAAATAAAGAAAATAGCCAAAAGTAACATAAATGATGAAAATAATCGACAAAAATAAACAAAAGGATCAAGAAATGTGGAAAAAATTAACATAACAAAGAAGAAATGAACAAAAATAAACAAAAGAATAAGGAAATGCAACAAAAAGTAACAAAATAGTTAAAAAATGAACAAAAATAAAAGGATCAAGAAATGTGAAAAAATGAACAAAATAAAGAAGAAATGAACAAAAATAAAAGAATAAGGAAATGCAACGAAAAGTAAAAAAAAATAGTAAAAAAAATGAACAAAAATAAAAAACAATCAAGAAATGTAACAAAAAAATCACAAAATAAAGAAAAAATGAACAAAACAAATAAAAGAATTGACAAAAATTGCTAAAAACAATCAAGAAATGTATCAAAAAGGAACAAAATCACAAACTGTATGAATTAAAATGAGCAAAATAGCCAAAAAAGTGATTAAAAAATACACAAAACAATCAACAAAAATGTACAAAACAATAAAGAAATGAAAAAAACAAAATATAAGAAAAAGAACAAAAGTAAACAAAACAAACAAGAAATTAAACAAAAATGAATAAAATAACGAACCGTATTAATGAAAATAAGCAAAATAGCCAAAAAAGTGACAAAAGTAAACAAAACAATCAAGAAATGTAAAAAAAAAGAACAAAATAAATGAAAAGGAACAAAAAATTAAAAAAACATTCAAGACATGTAATGAAAATGAATAAAATAAACTATAAATGAAAATAAGCAAAATAGCCAAAAATAGAAACAAAAAGGAACAAAACAATCAAGAAACATAAAAAAAGAACAAAATAAATGAAAAGGATCAAAAAGGTGAACAAAACAAGATATGTAATGAAAATGAATAAAATAACAAACAGTATAAATGAAAATAAGCAAAACAGCTGAAAAAAGGAAACAAAATGAACAAAGCAATCAAGAAAGGTAATAAAAATGAAGAAAATAATCAACAAAAGTCTTGTTCCGTCCTTCTGTTTGTTGGTTTATTACAGTTCTAATGTCTACACATGTGCATTTTTGTCTGTATTTAGATCCAATCTGATACATGTGAAGTATGAACAGCAGGAAAAATTACAGTTTCAGGGTAAAAACAGCTTCTAAAAACCACAGTGATCATATTTAGTCTGACCTCCCTTTGTTTTTAACATGTCTTTAACCCTTTAGTTCAAACAATATGTGATTTATGGCATTAATTTACTGATGTTTTACACCTGGTTTCATTCAACACGTGTCAGATGTTTGTAATAGTTTGACCTTTGACCCCATAATAAGAAGCAGCACAAACTAAACACTGACTTCAACCTTTACAACACATTTACTTCAGTTTATTTTGTGTCTTTTAAGGCTGTGTGCATATTTCCTGTATTTTCTTGTATTTGAAGAAAAGAGACTGAGAAATAAATATGATTTTTTTTTTTTTTTCTTATTTCAACCCCCGAAAAACAACAAAGATAAAGGTGGAATATGACTCACGCAGATCCGACGTATATGAACCAGTCGAACTGTAGATTCCTGGAGATGCAAAGCGAGAAGGAAATGTGATGTGCATCCGAACAAATAGGTGAAATGAGGCTGTTATGAGGCTGGAAAATCCGAATCATAAAAAAATCATTTCCTCTTATGTCCGGTGAGCACGCATGTATTATTTATCAGCTGAAGCCGTTCTATATGGGTTTGAAGGTTGGGGAACAGATCATCTAAATTTACAATAGTGACTTCAGACAGCGGGAAGAGACGGCCAGACAGGTGCTTTAATGCCGTTTGTCTATAAATGTGGTTTCACCTAATTTAAATTTCATTGTTTTCATGATGCAACCATGCGAAATCATGCACAGTTTTGGTGAATATATTCTCAGCTCCTTTCAAGCTCTTAAATGTAGTAGTGGCAGCACGTGGGCCAAAGCTCCTCTGCACTTAATATGATGTTTGCTTCAGACACATGGGATCTCACCGCCATACATCTGCATGGTCATACAACTTAAACACGTGAATGAATAACAGAATTTATGACTTTTTTATAACATGAAATGGTGGGCTCTTCACGGGATCATGGGAAATATGTGATGATAGTGGAGTTTTTAGAGGATAGAGTCGCATGGATGCATGCGTACGGGGGTGAAATCCAGCTTATCTTGGGCCGCCATTGCTCAGGTGGTAGAGTGGGTTGTCCAATAACCGGAGGGTTGGTGGTTCAAAACCTGCTCTTTCCTATAGTCAGTCTTTTGTGTCCTTGGGCAAGACACTTCACCCTTCCGTGCACCTCACACTGGTGTAATGAATGTTTGGTGGTGGTCGGAGGGGCCGTAGGTGCGAAATGGCAGCCACGCTTCCGTCAGTCTGCCCCAGGCTGTAAATGTGGCTACAAATGTAGTTTACCACCACCAGAGGGAGAATGTGAGAGCGAATGAATAATGTAAAGTGCTTTGGGTGACTTGAAAAGCACTATAAACATCGAATCCATTATTATTATTATTATCAAAAACAAGAAAACACAGCAGCGTTGTCAGATACAAAAGGATGAACAATTGTATTTAAAATGATTACGTGTGTTTTAGAGAAGTGTTTCTCAACAGGGGTGTTGGAACAACATTGGGGGGCGTTTTGAAGGGGGCGCTGGGACCAAAATGGGGGTGTAAGTCTGTGTAAGTATCAATATCAAGCTGAATGTTATGTCAGTGATGAATTTCCATGCCCCCCCTTGCACTTTTACTGTGCAGTGCTCCAACAATCACGGACCACTAACCCCCCAGGTATGTCTTTGGTGGTAAAGTGACCCCCCCCCCCGGGGTCTACCAAGGGCTCTACCAATGCAAACATAATTATGTTGGACCCTTGCTACAAGAAAGTCACTGGAAGCAGAGGGGACAGTGGTCCATGATGGGAGGAGATGTGTGTGTGTGTATGTGTGGGGGGTAGTGGTCTGTGATTGTTGGAGCGGTGCAAAGTGAAAGTGAAACTGAAGTGGCTCTATCTCTCCGGGCCCACTCCTCTATTGTATGCGCCCCCCCAAGAATGCTGGGTCCCATGAATTTATTATGTTTACCCCCCCTTAACAATGACCTAGTCAATGTGTACAAGCTGATCAGACCCCCTCAACAACTCAGTACCCGCCCCCCACTTGCACTTTTTGCCGGGGGCGGGTTAGTACAACGTAAAGGGGCATTTGCTCAAAAAAGTTGAGAAACATTGTTTTTGAGGAAAGTTTCCCTCCAGAAGTCAAAGCCAAGACATTTACACTAGTTTAATTAAATACTAGGTTATCATATTCAACACAAAGGACCTTAAATAACGGACTGATGATTTTATGATTATTTTAGTTAAGAACAGCTGACAGTGACACACCATTAAGTAAAATTAAACTACAATGATTCATTGTAGCAGTTGTTTTCAAAGGTTCACAGCTTTAGACCCAAAACATACTGGACGTGTTTTATCTCCTCATCACCCACATTTAGAACATTACATTATGAATTACATCTTTTACAACATTTTGGACTTACTATATGTGCTATGTCATTTTGTCGTATGTATTTTCCATGTTTTGTTTTTCGTCACAGTCATCTTTTATTCCAACTAAGGTTTCTCCTCTACATGTCGTATGGCTTTAAACAGACCAACATTCATTCATTTAGTCATTTATTTGTCCATTTAACAGAACATGATACATAAATACAGTTAGGATTTGTAGATTAAACATGGACAAAAGGTGTAGGCTGAAGCAACAGCTTATTTATGCCTACACTATTTACTAAAAGGAAAGTTGCAGAAACAAAACAAGATAACAAGACAATAATAATGTAAAGAAAAGATTAGGAAAACTGAAGTATATAGTAACTATCAAAATAATAGTCTACACAACTTATAATACATTTCAAAAATTACAGCTCAACAGTGGTAATGGAAGTGACACATTTCAATATGGTAAACAACGACAAACATAAACCAACAAAGGTAAGAAAGAGCAGAAGATGGAATATTTATCAGTTCTTTTAGAAAACACACGATTATTTAATGTATTTTATTCTCACATTTGGTGACCTATTAAAAAACCCTCAGTGGTTCAGTTTAGGTCCAACCATTACTTTAGGAAAGGCACAAGTATACTAATACAAAGTCTCACAAACAACTTGGCAAACATTATTTGGCATCACATATCTTGCATCGTGCTCAGCCCTAAATTATCGTACAATTATCATCCATCTGGAAAACCCACTTGTGGTTTGGACCAAAAATTGGACGTACTTACTGGACAGAAGAACGGTGATGTCACCCATTGGTTTCTGAAGCCAGAAATTTGTGTTTTTGTCGGCATCCTGTTGGCTCAATGGATCCAGAAGTGACCATATTTGGACAATAGGGGCAGAACTATGGAAGTTAGCAGGGTCAAAGGTGAGCTAATGCTAATTGCTATAGCTCACTGTTTCTGTGAAACATTCAATTTCATGAAGCACTGTGTAACAGTCATTTTACAGTCTGTTCTATGGAGGGCATTAGCCACAACTACAGTGGAGCTGTCTGTCAGGAAAATATGTTTCCAATTAAATAAAGAGAAACTCTGAAAGTCCCATCTGGCAGACGACCAAGGACATCCAAGCCTTCCATTCAGCCTGAGACCCACAGCCCTTGCCACTTGTCTTGCTTTGTTGGCAGTAGTGATCATCATGGCCTTCTGCTGCTGGACGATGCCTTCAATTGCATCGACGGCAGCTCAGAGGTATCGGGGTGTGTGCTGGGTCCATGGTCGACCAGATTGCTCTGTAACTGGTAGTGTAGAGAGGACTCAAATGCAACACAGTTGCAGGTAACAGTTAGAAAAAGTCTTCATTGGTTCTTTCTCTGATAACTGCTAAGTCTTTGGAGAGTTCTGTTGAGCAGGTGTGTCAGACAGATTCAAATCCACGTAGCAGGTGAGAATAATCAGACAGACGACGGGAGCTCGTCGCACTACGAAGACAGAGCTCTCACTAGCTATTTTCAGGTTAGCCAGCCAGGTGTCGGCGCTAGTTCCTGCACCTGGTACACTGTTTAATTCTGAAAAGCCCTGTGAGGCAACCTTGTTGTGATAGAGGGCTCTACAAATAAAATTTAATTGAACTAAATTGAGAACCGAAGAGCTTGGCCATGAACATTCATACCATTACACGAGACGATGACGTATCATCAACACAGGGTGTTACTTCACCACAAAAAAGGGAGATGTCATGGTGCTACCGTTTTGACTCAACACTTACCGTAGATGTAGTAGGAGTGACACATGATGGGATAGGTTGTAGGAGATAAACTGCATATCTGCAAGTGAATGTACGAGTGACATTTAAGATGACACTGAACTCTCAAAAGATCGTTTTAATTTAATGCAACAGAACATTACAGTTTGGTTTCTCTGCCTTTTTCCACACTCACATTTTCTTGGTTTGTTTGTTTTACTGCAACTGACCCAGAGTAACCTGGTGACGTTCACTCACATCATCACGGTTTGTTTGGAAGAACCAAAGTTTTAATTGGTGACATTGGGAACCACATTTTCAGCTCCCAAATGCTCTGATTTTCAGTGTGAACACGTCGGCCAGTTCAAGATTAGGAGCAGAAACTGGTACCAGTGCAGTTCTGTTGACCTGAAAAGGGCTACCCAGGGAAACCGAGGACGGAAAACCAAAGAGTCACAGACAAAGGAAAACTAACAAACAGGCAGGCAGATGTGGTAAGAGGCAGAAGACTGTTGGGTTACCGAGACTAGGAGATTGTGGTCAGAAACAGGCAGTGTCAAAACCAGGAAATCAGACCAGGACCAAATGCTGCAGTGTCATGGATGCTATGAAGACATCGGGCACTAGTTGATTGAACTGGAGCTGCTGATATACTGGCCAGTTGAAGAGGTTCAGCTGGGAGACACAGGTGTTAGTCATTGTGGCTGATGAGGTGTATAAAGGTGAGGGAGGAGACAAAGACCCTTTCTCAATGGCTGTTCTTCTTTTCTTGCAATCTTATGAAACATCATCGGCCATGGCCCACGTACTGTTCCATTTAAGAGTTCGCACAGATCAAGATCACATGGAATACCCAGATGTTGTTCTTGTTAGCTACTTTTAGCCTCATTGTCAGCTTAATTCAAAAATGTTTTATTGTAGATGACGTCACTTGATGATGTGATACAATGTTGGAAGTTTGGATGGGAATCGAGAACCGGTTCCCAGTAGCTCAGTTCCTTGGAAATTTTTGCCTGCCTGGTTAACAATTCTGCTTATCAGTTCTACCTTTGTTGTACATGCGTGATGAGGTCACATGTACGTCTGCATTATTTTGCTTTATAACGGAGCCAACGTGGAGTCGAGGCAGAAACACCCCAAAGTATGGCTACACACCAGGGTGTCATCCGGGCCTAGTTCTGGGCTATGTAACAAATGTCATGCGCACTCAGATAAAAGTTTCTGAAGGTAGGGAAAAGGAAAATGAGGTGCACAACAGCAGGAGACATACACGAATCAGTAAGGTGACTTAAGTTTCACTTTCAATTTGTACGGTCGTATGGTGTACGCTTCAAGGCTAATCCTTCATGGAGTCTCGCCTCATACATACATACATCTATTTAGACGGTACTTCCACTCTGGTACAGTGGCCGACAGAGATGCAGAGTGTATTAAAAAAAATAAGCTTTAATTTTATATGGAGTAAAATCTGATTTTGCTAGCCTCATAGCTTTATTGCCCAAGTTACACCCTATATGGACAGAAGTATGTGGACATGTTGAATTCAGGTGTTTCTTTTCTAACAGGAGTCTGGGATACAAAACAATAAAGGTCATAATATAATTTTACATTGGGATAAATATCATTGCATTTGGCTTAAACTGTTATGTTTGCTTCTGCAATGCTTAAAAAGTGTGGTTTTTAGTTCATTTTTCTAAACACTGTGTTTTTAATATATATATA
>JAQQZY010000023.1:36582454-36592653 GCA_030068375.1 Ostorhinchus rueppellii | reverse complement strand
CAGCTCTATTTGTAAAGTGTCATGAGATAACTTTGTTATGATTTGGCGCAATATAAATAAACTTTGATTTGATTTGAAGTAATAATAATAAAAATAATAATAATCTTATTCTGTTATAATATAACTGTATGTATAATATGTAGTTTAACAATCAGAATAAACATTACAATAAAGTGATGACAGTAACAGTAGCCAACAGTAGCCATAACAACAATGTACAATTATTATATATGTAATTAATAACAATAAATAGTGATGCCTGACACAACAAAACCCACCCCTCACACATATTACACACACAGGGTTCTCCCCAGAAATTTACACTATGCTGGTGAAATTGAGTATAGTGGCGCTGAGCTAGCTGTACCTTGGCGCAGCGCTGTCGTTCTATTGGGGAGAACCCTGCACACATTATATGTAGCTTATACGTAGCTTATTTTGGCATTGATCCAGCTGATGTCATCATGTCTATGCGTGTGCTAAGTTTGAAGTAAATTGAAACAAAATTGATGTTTTTAATCAACATTTTAAATTTCACCCATTATACGTAAATGGGAGAAGAAAAAAGTTCTTTTTTTTTTAATTCCTGAAAAATTTTAACTTTAAGCTACTTTTCCCAAAATATAATCACATCTATTCTGCATCACTGGTAATCGATAAAGCAAATTTGGTATGAATTCAAAAAAATTTTTTGCTGCTAGAGTGTCAACAAAGAAACAAACCGAACCAAAAACAATACCCCTTGCCTCCCCTTTGGGGGCGGGGTAATAATAATAATAATAATAATAATAATAATAATAATAATAATGCTATTAGAGAACTAAATTACCAACAGCAAGAAAATGAGTACTGCACACTGAAAAAAACATTAAACACAGAATTACACATATGCTGGGTCCATATGGAGCATTAGTTGAATTGAAGGCATCTATTTTCCATTCAGATCCTATGTACTTTGTCGTATATATCACTCAGCATCCTTGGCGCAAAAAAAGCCACTCTCAGTGCACAGCGTTTTTTGTGCTCTGAATTGAAAAGCCTTCATATTTGTCAATGTCGTTTCTATCTCACAAACCAATCAAAATCAAGGATAGGTGGAATTTACAATATCAACACTGTCAACAATGATGGAGGAGAAACTGGCAAACCAGTTATTTATGATCTGAAGATATCTATCATTGTAAAATAGCCGCTGACCTTCCAATCATATCAATGTGTTTCTCTGCTTTTTCTCTCAATTGGACATAAATTAAAGAGGCTCAATCATTTATGCAGACAGATATGAGTGACTGTTTTCATGAGGTCAGTTGATAATATAATCCTTTTCAGACATGTGTCCATGGTCAGTTAATCAAATATGAATAAATACCCTGAAAAACACACACAATATTAAAATGAAAGGCCTTGAACTACTTTGACATTACAAGTAGGGAAAAAATTGCCTGCAAGTGAACAGTGACTTTCTTGAGTGTTCATTGTAATAAAAAAGGGGGAAAAAATTACTTTTAGTTTGAATTTCCGTAAAATCACCCATTCTGAGGCAAAGACAATGCAAAATCTGGACTTTAAAAGAACCAGATGAAATTTTGGGCTCTTTTAAATCAAAAAGATGCCGACTGATTTGACTATATTGACTCTGTTTTTTTTTTTTGTTTTTTTTTAATCATTTATATCAGAGGTCTGAATCGCTGTTCTGGAAAATAAGTGTGTAATTTTAAACGAAAATGTACAACTTATTTGACACAAAATTGCACTTCTGAAGATAAGACAAACGATCTCTGCTGAACTTCTAATCACATCTGCAAATATCACAGTGCTTCCCTTTTTAACCCTATAAAATCACTTGTATCATATTAGCTACACCAGGTTCCAAAACATTTATCTTATCAACAAGATCAATACTCTCCTAAAAAAACAGTTGTATATGACCAGATGTGTGTTTTCTGTTCCCTGGTGGATTATCATCCAAATTTCATAGGTAGAGTCGTTTGTAAGTAGAGGTACCACTGTATTTTTGTTTTATGTAAAGTACTTTGAATTATCCTGTACATGAAATGTGCTATACAAATAAACTTGCCTTGCCTAATTTGACATGCAGTTAGTGTAAAAAGGGTAATTGTGTTCCATGTCCAAAAAGCATGGTGGTGTTCTAATTTACTTAACTTCTCTTTACAAGACAAACAAGAAAAAAAAAAGAGAAACTAAAATTACTGCTTCTGAGCTTAACCAACAACACTCCATGTAATTTACAATGCTGTTTTCCTGGCAGGAACATTGGTGTAAACATGACTGTTGGAGTAGGTGGATGTAGTGTTATGTTGTTACTCAGCTGCAGAACTGGGGAGATTATGCCTGGGTGGATGACGAGGCCAACGCACCATGTGACTTTGATCACTGTTGCAACACATTTGTTACCATCAGTCAACATTCTTTTCTTTTAACCCCGACGGTGAACTTGATGAAACTGTGCCAAAACTACAGATGAGTAAAAACTGACTGATTTCAAGTTTCCGCAGCTTGTTACGAATGCATTTTCACGCTCATAAGTTATTTAAAATGGTTATTTATAGAGGTTGGTGCATTTATGTTTTCTAGTCCTTTTTTTCCCCCTTCGATTTACTTAATGTGCCAGTGCTTTTACCTGTCCGTCAGATGAAATGTGGAGTGTGCATTAGTACACTCATCAAAACCTACTCCATACGTCTACTCATGGTCAAAAACACCGTCTCTGAAGTTCAGCTCTCATAGTCGTCTTTAGGGGTGTGTATTAGCAAGAATCTGGTGATGTGATACAACTCATAATACGAAATATTGCGATATATCACAATACTGTTAGCAGCATTAGCATAAAAAACAGACACACACAAAAAAAAAAATGACATCATGTTTTACGGACATGACACTTTAAGATCCTCTGGCGATACAATACTAATCACTAAACTAGGATCACAATACAATATATCATGATACTGTTAGGGCGATATTATTACTTTATTTTTATATACAAATTATCTCCTGGACAAATTGAATCACTCCAGAAATATGTACAATATATGTACAGTAACAGAAATATGTTTCGGTCAGTCTGTTTGCAAATTACGTCCTTGGAAACTGATTCTGCACATTGCGTTCCCCTCTAAGACACACACCGAATATAATAATGAAGAGAGTGCAGACTTCCACCCCCTTGTGGCCGGCTGAAGTTACTGTAGCAAACAAACAAACACACAAACAAACAAACACACAAACTCGGGTGATCACAATACCTCCTGGCCGGAGGTAATAAAAAATATAACCTTCTGATGTCTTCACTACTAACTTGTGAGTAATGGGAAATTTAAGTTTAAGAAAAACAGTAATTTCATTTATATCACGGTACAAATCGATATTGTCTGATAGTAAAAAAAATATTGTGATATGACATTTTTTCCATATCGCCCAGCCGTGGACAGAACATTGCTTTAGTGCATACTGAGGGGATGAACTGCCACTATTTAAAATTATATCAGATCGATGGGTCATGATTTATACCGTATCATATATGACATACATAATACATAAAATAATGTCCATATTTTTAATACAGTAATAAAATATTACTTCCCCAGTTTTCAAAAGGCATACAAAATGCATACTCCCCAGTGGGATCCTGTTCTTTAGTCTTTGTATTATACATTTTATTCAAACACATCTCAGGCTGTATTTAATCATATTCCCTTATGTCCACATTCACTCATTGCACTTGGTAAACTTCTGGGGTCTCCATGTTTGCAGTGTTCATGCTTGGAGAGACACATGGAGGGCAGATTTGCCTCTGGCATGCTCACAGCAACAACCAAGAATCTGCTCATTATTCTTCCCATACAACAAGTCACAAGTAGTGTGGCTCAGATTAGATCAGCACGCCTGGACAAGAATCTCAGTCCAGATAGCCTTCTGATCCATGCGCGTGAACCTCAGCTGGAAGCTCAGAGACAGAGACGCAGTATTGTGGTTTTACAGATTTGCAGGGAAATAATTACTGCTTTCCTCATTATTACGAGAACAAATTCTTTTAAAAAAGAAAAAAAAAGACATGAGCATTTTGTGTTGTGGTTTTGTGGAATAGATTTGGAACTAAACACCAAAAAGTGTGAAAACTTCCCAAAATTTAAGAAGATGTATATTTAGTGCCATTAAAAACACACAGGTCAGAATAATATGAATATGTGAAGATATATTTATTAATTGGTTTGAGGTTACCTTCATATTAAAGAGGGAAGCATTGATCAGTAGACAATGAATTGTGGACAAATTGTGATCAACTTAACATTTATTCAGTCACTGAATACTGGAACTCAGAAATTTAAAGTATCATCATTCAGTATTGAGTGTGTCCACCTCTGCTTCCAAACAAGCAACGACGATGCATGGGACTAAGTTTCACCATCCTGTCCTGAGGGATCTGATCACTGAGACGACGGATTGTGCTATGATATCATCGCAAACAGTTATCATCGCGACTGCATCACGGCTCAGACCTGCCCGTAACAAGCCGACGGCACGTGCAAAAAGCCGAGCAAAAACACTTCTGTGGTCTCTTTGCTTGCCTTTATATTATTGACCAGACCTAAAGTTACCAGTGAAGCGTGACTCTATACAAGAGATTTGACTCAAGGTCCAACATTGAGGGATTAGTCCAAACCAGAGGTTGCATTAACTGAAAATATTCTGTGATTGATAGATTTTTTTTAAAAAGATGACGGAAATTTCTGAAGACTGTCCGTCATTTTGACAGATTGAAATATTGAGGGTAATCTACTGAAGAAAGGTTCACACAACACTGAACAGAACCTGCTGCAGGATCGCTGGTCCGTCTGTGTCTTAACAAGGCATCAAACAGTCCAGAACAGCATCCTACCTGTATATAAGCCTACAGCGCCACTGTTCACAACACCGCAAAGTCGTGTACTGGGTCAGGTGACCAACGGGTAACTCGCAAAAACATGCAGGGATGGGTAAAAAAAAAAAAAAAGGATTCTTAGGGGTACGGGTAAGGTAAAATTAAAGGAAATGCGGGCAGGTAGCAAGCAAGGAAGTGAAAAAATAAAAGCTAATTCATGGATGGAACCGTGGTTGATTCACAGCTGATTTATTTTATTTTGAAGTGAGCTTCACATCCGGCCACAGATGTCATGAACAGCTTTGGTGGCGTGTGTTTTAGATAAAACTAAAGCCCTTAAAAGTGAGTTACTGTGTAGACAATGTGTTTAATCACCAGTCGGGTTGCACGGCGAATGTCCATGGGTACCAGTGGGTCCGTAAAGTGGACTCGTGCAGGACTCTGTAACACCACTTCTTTAAATGACCCCCTTAGTTCACCTGCTGTACACCCCCTGTCTGGTTGATGTTAAGTATGTGTATTAATCAGTCATTGTCAACACTTATCTCGTTGTTCAGCTGACTTTCGCCAAAATTAGATGCTACTTTGCTAGCGCAAATGTCAAGACAGTGTGCTTAGTTATTTTAAAAAGTCCAGTAAATGTGATGGCATTGATAAACACAGTGAAAAAGGAGGGACTGCTGCGGTGGAGGATGAACGACAAGTAATAGTGATAAGAATTATCTGCCAAGACTCGAGGAACTACAGTTACTGCATCATTGGGATGTTTTTGGGCATTAAATACTACTAAATATGGCTCATTATTAAAAATTAAATTTGAAATGACGGATAATAATGTGTTCTGATGGAATTTTTCCAACCCTGTCCATCAAAATGACAGACAATAAAACATGTCCAATGCAACCTCTGGTGCAAACGCTGACATCACACGTGTTGTGGCAATGAAAAAAAAAAACACAGCTGTTAACCGTGTTACTCATCTCATGAGCGACATTTACAAAACAGGCACCTGAGTCAATCATTTTCTGGAAATTACCCCACGTTTGGACCGTGCATTTTCAATAGCGTTAAGAATATAAAAACCTTATTTTACAGAGATATAGTAACAATGGCCAGAGTCCAACAGTAATAGTTATTGATGGAATGTTATCAGTTATTCTCCTTTTTTATAATTTAATGACTGTCCTATTCTTCATTATGGACTGCATCCTACACATTAGCTGATTAGCCAAGTCATGTAAAATTGGGGGAAAATTGGGGTTTTCGACCTAATGTATTGTTAAAGAGCCACAATGAATTAGTTGTACATTGTGTGACATTTGTTTTTCTTTTTTGGAGGATTTATTTCCATATATTGCCGTGTCCAATCTAAATTGGTCATTTCTTTTGCCTGCTTATGTTCAAAATAAAGTCAGTCTATCAGTCACAGACAAAAAATATTAGACCATCAAAGTCATCAAAAATAATGGTTATACAATTCAGTACCAACTCCTGTGTGTATCATGCAACTAAAACAAAGAAAAAAAAACAAACATGGAATGCCTAAAAGCACTGTTTTTGATGTAAGACCTAAAATGATTTTGGTTTCTATCAAGAAAACATGGAAAATGGATAGATATCAGCTCTGAAATTAAACAAATATGAGCTATTTTTGTTGTTATCATTATATTTGTCCCAAAATATGGACCTTTAGTTTAAAATGACCAAGAAATTGAAGAAAAGGGGTGGTCTAATGTTTTTTTTTTTTGTTTTGTTTTTTTACACAACAGTATATCTAACTATATATCTATCATTATCATTTCACAATGAAAAACTGTAATTCTACATGTGTGTATGTGTATATATATATATATATATATACACACACCCACACACACACACACGTATCTATCTCTGTCTATCTACAGTAAAAAGAGAATATAAAGGAGGGAAAGCCGACAGAGGAGCAGAATAATAGATCTGTATAAGCTCTTCTAAATGAAACCACATACCATGCCTGCTTACCCCTCATTGGTGTGTCATTATTCATGTCTTTTTTGAGAGAGAAGTGCCGCGCCATTTCTTTCTATTGCTCAAACGTGGCACAAATCGTAAGTGCGTCTGCTGTATTAATCATTTGTCACATTAGATATGAATTTTATCGTGAGCCTCAGCTCGGCTCCGTCCGATATATACAGTACGTGCCGCCAGCGTGACACGATTCTTGAAAAATTAAACACCTGTGATTCTTTTCCTGAAGCTAAGCCTCCTTCACTGATGTGTTCGAGATGGTGACATACTGTTTACGTTATCAAGAAAGATTTATTTTAGCATCTGAATGTGACTGCTTCAACAGGCAGATTTGAATAAAAATGCTTGCACCGAATGATTCACAAGCACAACACAAAATTCATTTCTACAATGGATTTTTCTTTTTTTTCTATTTTTAAGAAAAAAATAAATAAAAATCACACCCACACACATATACAGGAAATAAACATTTTAGAGCCTCCACACTTCTGATCAAATGTTGATATCTCACAATGCAGTCTCGCTGGTACTAACACCGCTTTCATCCCAGGATGTTTGTTTGACAGAAATTGCACGTTGCTGTACTAGTCCCAGCATGTCGAGTGATAAAAATCCACCTGTAGCAGTTCCATCCAAGTATAAATTAAGAAACAACAGCCCCTGCATTAAGCACTAAGCACCAAAACAATTGGTTGCTTTGCTTTTTGCACTAAATAAAAGAGATCAGGTAAAAAATAAAAATAAAAAATAGCAGCGGGAGGTTCTTGTTTTTCACTCCCTTGCTTTTTTCTTGCTGTCCAGTATCATCTAATAACCCACTGTTAACATCACTCATATTTCACATCCCTTAATTCGCCTCCTACATCAGTAATAAACCACTTCGCTTTTGTAAGTTTGATGTGTCAGACCTTATTTATTTCCTCACTGCTCAGCTCTGCTCTGATGACACATAATTGGCAGCTCTACACCATTAATACTGTCTTCACTGGTACCTAAATGTCTCACTCTGCCACACTTATGGATGGAACCTGCCCACGACAACACAACAACTATTATATGTAGAGGGGTGCTTTAAGCTAACGGTCACATCTCATGTCCTTTTCTGAAGCATCACAGAGAAATGTTTCAGAATTACACACAAAATAAATAAATAAATAACAGTTCCAATGTCCCTGTATCTGTGTCATGTTCTATCAAGAATCATTAACTAGTTGAATTTGTGAGGTTGTTCTATGTTAGAGATCAATCTCCCAACAGAAGTGGGTGGGACTTTCACTGGAGGAGAACTCAACCAATTAAATCCAAGTCCGTATATGACTTCTATCAGTGATCAATAGGAACATCTGTGACATCTATAACCATTTACATGTTCCAGGGTTTCTGTCATTAAAAAGCACAAGAAGTCATTCAGTAGATTTTGTAAAACTTAAATGGCATTGAAAAGCATTAAATTCCATGTCCAGAGGCATTAAACAATTAAATGCATTTAATGGGGAAAAAAAGCTTTGTTAGTCACAATTTATTTTTATTCAATAAACATTTAATAATTTTGATCGGAAGTATAATGTGATGATTGACAGGTAGACTCCTTTAATTGGCTATTGTTTATGGCCGATACATAGTCACAACACCGGATGCTTGGAATGCAACGTGCTGTGAGCGTGCTCATGCTGTAGCAAAAGAGCAGAGGGAATATTAGCAAATGTCGGAAAAATAGGAAAATGGAAGATTGAGCCAAAGCAATTGGAGGAAGAACTCTTTAGAACCTGGTTAAAGCCTGTCGATGGTGAATGAACATATAAAACTATATATATATCTGTATCTGCAGCTGGACTTGGGCTTTAAATTAGTTTAAAGGTGAATTATAAAGCATAAAATTAGATTTGCTGATACCTGCAGAACCCCTGATGTTATAAACCATTAAAACACAGACCATTAAAAGGAAAGAATTTGAATTTGACAAGTTGTTAATATTTTTAAAAATTGTCAAATTCAAAACTCAAAATTTCTCCAAACTCAGAGAAGTTGTTTGAAGAAACTGCTCATGAAGACAACAGCAGACTCAATGCCTTCACACTACCTCATTGCCTGTTGATCAGTGAGCTTAAAGCTACCACTGCGGTTCTTTCCTGGTATTTGTTCTTATCTCTACAAGGTCCACATGAGTGACCATGAGTGTCAGGAAACCGGATCAGCTGTGGGAGTGGGGGATGTGATGGTGAGGCTACGCTAATGAAATATTGAGTGGAATTTGATTAGAGGTTTGCGTCCACTTATATCTTGTACCATTGAAAGGTGTTTATTGAACAGCGATGGTGCACAAGCTCAGGCGGCCTGAGCCATCAGTGAACTAAACGGCTCCTGTGGCCATCACAGGGACTGAACAGAATATCACACAAGAGAAGCACAACATGGACCAATAGTTGGGAAGCTCAGTGAGGATTTTTAATCCAGAATAATAGACCAATTTTAGTATATTATGAACATATACAGCATATCCCTCTGATCCCACCTGCTTCCCTAGCAGTACAATTGGCCCAAGGGTCCTGTAGTCCAACGGCATGTTTAAAGACATTAGCCTAATTGACATTCGCTTGACCTTTTTAGATCTCTCAAGGTCAAAGGTCATGAAACCCAATGAAAGCCCATACGTGACTTCCTACCTATTGCCGATAGTAATTATATCAATATCTTATTATCTTCTACGATCTTATAAACTAATGGGGATATTGATTTTTTTTTTTTTTTTTTTTTTAAGTCAAAAATCAATATTTCCCAATTTGGTAGATCCCAAAGATGTTCCACAACAAATATCAGTTCATTCTGACAGATGGTTTCTGAGAAGAAGATTCTTGAAGAACAGACAGACAGACGGAAAACCGATACCAATAATCCTTTGGACCCTTTGGGTCATTGGATTAAGAACACATACAGAGAGGTCAATTCTCTTGCAAATGCCCCTGGCCACTAACGTGTGCTATATGCTAATGCTAACCCTAATGTCGGTACAGTGTGTGTCTACCCTAATACAATGGACAAAATGCACAGAAATAATTTCCACAGTGTAATGCCCATAAAGTGGCACAAACCTAAATTTGGTTTAGGATTGTTTTTTTTTTTTAAATCCACGAATTACACATGACATGTTTTTTCTTGGCGACACAGTGGTGCAGTGGTTAGCACTCGTGCCTCACAGCAAGAAGGTCCTGGGTTCCTGGGTTCGAAGGTTCTGGGACCTTTCTGTGTGGAGTTTGCATGTTCTCCCCGTGTCTGCGTGGGTTTTCTCCGGGTACTCCAGTTTCCTCCC
>JAQQZY010000023.1:36553149-36573642 GCA_030068375.1 Ostorhinchus rueppellii | reverse complement strand
CCACACAGAAAGGCCCCAAGGATCGCCCGGGAATCGAACCCAGGTCCTTCTTGCTGTGAGGCACGTGTGCTAACCACACCTAAGAAGAAAGAATTAAAACTGGTCAAATCAGATGAGTTTTTGATGGTAATGGGTTGAGATGTTAAAGAATAAAATCTACACAGTATGGGACCATCGTTGGTTTTGTGAATCATATTTTATTTGACCTGTTTGAGCTTCTATCAGTCACAGTTTTTAAGGTACTACCTGAACCACAACTACAATCTTTCCTGGATGTTAAGGCTGTAATGCTCGATCTTTTTTTTTTGTTTTGTTTGTTTGTTTGTTTTTAAATATCTGAGCACAAATTCTACAATTACACCACAGTATATTGTAATTCCCCTGAGTGTCATGTTCATCTTGTCCACTGGGCATCAGTCTTCATCATTCAAGAGTTAAAATAACATATTTGTGCAGCAGGTGATGTAGAAGAATTAATAAAGTATGTTGTTTCATTTTCACTTTCCAAAGGGACATAGGGTTGTGTGGTCTGCACATAGCCATTGTGAGGTACACACAGCATGGATCGCGCCCCCACATATAGCCCCCCCCCAAAGTAATTGTTGTAATCATGAAACTGCGATTATTTCTGTGATGATAATCGTTCCACCAAAATCTCTAATCATTATATCTCTGGTCTCGGGAGGGAGTTCTGTCTCAGCCTTGAGTTGAGAAGACATTTATGAATTCTATGCACCTTAAAAAATTTCAGAAAACCCACTGAACTGTTTATCTTATAAAGTTACATAGATGCAGATGGGATCCTATGACAATTTGAGATCTTTCTCTCAGCCGATCCACGTGACACAGAGGGATTTGTTTTGTACCGAGTGCAGAGAATCCTTTTTACTTTTGTTCATGAAACCATTATCTCTTGTCCAATTCAGTGGCTTTCTTTTCAAGCTGGCTCCGCGAGCAGAACACCTGCCTGTCAAACTTGCAGAGACATGGCCCAAGGCTTCCAGGCAGGCAATAGGACTCGTTCGGTGATTCTCGCTAACGTGACTGACACCTTTGAGACTGTTCGACAGACCGACATCTGCAGGCAGCAGCAGAGGCCTTGGCTGATTCCTACAGCAACTAGAGTCTTTGAATGGCTTCAGTTTGGAGGCTGTGGTGAAAAAGAAATGACTAAAACCAGAGCAACACTGAGCAATTCCAGTGTTTTCATAGAACAGAACAGCTTTTGTATTCAGACAAAATCTGACTGAAGTCAATACTGAAGGTTGGGTGACTGTGAATTTATATGAAAGTGCAGGATTTCACAAGAGCACTTCTCAACATGTTAATTTGTTTGCTGCTAAACTAAACAACTACCTTCTGGAAGGCACATGACAGACTTCAGAAATCAAAAGTGTAGGCAAGTTCTGCTCATTTACAAGATAAAAATAGACTTAAGGGTTCTTATGTAGAGTCTTTAAATGGGTTCAGTTTGGAATTGATTAACACTAAATCAACACAAACCATTTCACTATTGTCAGATGTTTCTAATTGTTTGTGCTGCTTCTAGTTAAGGGGTCAGAGGTCACGAAAACAGTGTCTTTAACCATTACAACACATTTAGTTCAGTTTTTGTCTTTCCAGCGTGTGCATATATTCCCAGTATTTTCTTGTATGTGAAGTAAAGACAAAGAGAAATAAATATTTAAGCTCATTTCAAACATACCAACCCTTGTATTTCATTCAAATAACATTCATGTTTCTGAAACTCCTCACTATCCTGATGTCACTGATTGTTGATGTGAATTACTTTTGACATTTGTGTTTCAAACCAAAAATGGCACCAAGAAGAGCCATCACTGTCATTATTTAACCCTAATTCTGCTCTGCAATAAGAAAAAGCTGAAATCGATCCCGGAAACCATACATACTGTATCCTCAGGACTACAGAAAACCTTGCTTGTTGTGAGTCTCTTCAACAGGCTGCATCTGCGGTGGTATGGGGGTGCATTCGTGCCAGCGGAATGTGCAGGTTGTGCATCTAGAAAGAAACCATCAAAGGTGGTTTTAAAGAAACGGATGATCCCAATCACAGCATGTCTTTTACACGGAAGGCCTTGCACATTTCAAGAAAAGGATGCTAAACCACATTCCGCATCTATTACAACAGCATGGCTCTGTCATAGAAGAGTCTGAGGCCTGAACTGGTTTGCCTTGAATGAATGAGAATGAGTTTGAGATGTGCAAATCACTGCATTCCATTTTTATTTACTACATGCCATTTCAACTTCTTTGGAATTAGGTTTATACAAATGATGGTTAATGGCTTCATTTGTATTGCTAAAACTCTGAAAAATATGCTGAATAAAGAAAAAAGGCCATTTTAACCCCATTATTCATGTTTTGTTTTTGTTTTTTTTTTTTGGAGAAAATCAAATGACGTTTCAATTATATGAAGAAAAACAAGCTCCTGCTGCGTGAAGACCTTCACACTTTTCACCTTTTGAAATACACTTGTTCTGCAACTACTCAGCAAATTTCTTCTTTTAAATTAAATTTTAAATTAGAAAAACAAAAGCAATTTGCAGAAAAGCTTTTTGTCCCTCTGTGCTTTTAAAAGCATTCAGGGCTGCGACCAAAATCACTCGTGAAAAATTGATTGCCCATGGGGAATAACAACACTTTACGCCAGAAAAAAGCTGAAAAGTAGCCGCTGTGTTTGCCGCCTTTATAAATAGGCCGCTCACCACGCTAGTAGACAGCCGGAGAATTATTCACCTGGATACAAACTCCCTGTTGCGCTCGATCCTTGATCATACGATGGAGTCAATCTTGAGCTGATAACCTGCTATTAAAACAGAATATATCAGGGAGGCTGCTTCTTGTGGAAGGAAAAAAAAAAACCCTCGATACATTTCAATCAATTCTTTACTCTGAGTAATGATTTAGCTGAAATAAATAATGAGAGGTGGGAATTGAAGCTCTCTATTGCAATTAGTCATTTCATTTCTAAATATAATTTGGCTTAGTTGAAATGCCATGGCTGTGATATCACAGTGTCTGTCTCCAAAGGTCATTCTAAAGGCTCTTCTCTTCTCCTCACTTCTCTTCTCGTCTCCTTTTGTTTTTCTTTTCACAGTTTTTCCTTCACAATATCAAATAAAACACAACCCTGTCTGAGAAATGTCATGTCATTGGTGGGGTTTCTTAGAACAGTTGAGCTACAGTCGCTCCTTCAAAGCAGCCCACACAGAAAAAACAATGAAAGAAGAAAACACTGAAAATAAAAAGAAACTAAACTCAAATTGTGTACTAAACACAGAAAAACCTGCCAGTAAGGAACACACTTTTCTTGGATAGATTTCTTACGACTACAAGGAGTCCAGCTGCTGGAAAAATTCAACTGAAAAACAGGAACAAAAGCAACATTTAAGTAAGTCTTGTTTAGCCTTGTTGTACAAGCAATAGTCATTAAAACAGACTTGAAGGTTGTCTGTGCAACTTTACAGGTGTTTCTGTGGGATATTTGACTTTTTGTTGTGCTGCCAGTTGGTCTGTGTGTCTTCGTACGTTAACAGTATCTAATGCTGCACATTGAACAGAGGAAAGGTGCTTAAGAACTTAAGAGAAAACAGAGATACAGAAAACTCGAGCAAATCCTCAAGGTATGGTGGACATTGTCATGGGTGTAGGCAAAAAAGACTATAATTTGCTTAACAATTCAACATAAATTCCACACAGGTACTCAAAAACATCCTTCATTTTACACTTCATATAATTACACTGTAAAGATTCCTGGAACACAACTGGCCTCATATCTTTAGAGAATTTTAGTGCAAGTTGATGACAGCTAGGGCTTTATGGAACAGTGACAAAGCAGGAAAATGACTAAACAACTAAGCTAGCCTTTAGCATTAGCTCACCCATCACCACTCGAACATGGTGCTGCCTGTTTTGTCCAAATATGGCCACTTCTGAGTTCAACAAGCCAACACTGCAATGGCAAAATAGAAAATTACTGGCTTAAAGTGTCAAGAGTCAATAACCAGTCTGTTATGTCCATTAGTTAATTAGCTATTAACAGTGGTGGCCAAAGGTTCTGGCAGTAACACAAATAGATTCTTTGTGTCAATATATATATATATATACACATTTTTTGCTAATGTTCTTCACTGTACCTCAAAAACATATAGACAAAACACTGAAGCAGAACAGCATGAGACAGAAAAATTATGCTCTGCCAAAACTTTAGGCTACAACCGCACCTACTATGGCTGAGGAAGGGTTAACAGATTAGCATGCTAACTGACGTAGATACCTCTGCACAAAAAACAGAAACAGAAAAGCAACAATTACAAGATGTAAAAAAAAAAAAAATCTAAATATATATAATAAATATTTGTAAATTGTAATTTCATCACTCCCCGACGATCATTTCAGTCCTTTTTTTTAAATTGTTACATTACTGTTCAGAAGCGGTTATTTTTTTAGCGATGTTCTGATCTGGATCTTTTAGCTTCCGCGCCAATCAAATTTTTTAGTTTTCTCGATACCAAACCAATGCAGACTTTTTACAATGAAATTTTGATTCAAATTTGGAGACATTATTTATAGGTCTTTATGCTATTATTTTACTTGAGATCACAATTGCACTGAATGTGGAACCTGAGCTAAAACAAGTATAACACCTTTGAGTCTTAATAACTTTAGTATAGTTTTTGCACTTTCCAAATTCATACTGTGGGGCAAATTGGAACCTTTGGCAGGCCGATTTTGGCTTGTGGGCCATATGTTTGCCACTGCTCTAGCGCGTTTATGGACAGGTCTGCCCAGGGATTATATGGGAGATGCGTTCCATACCGTACGTTAGTGATGGGCAGATCAGTTGGTTCTTTGCAGGTTGTGTTAAAAGAATGTCAGTTTATTTGTGGGGCAGGTTGGGTTGGGTCAAATAATTCCACAAAAGCCCTATGGGTTGAAAAATACTCGACTCACTACCAGACCATAAAGTGAAAGTGAAACTTATAGATGCTTTAGTAATTCCTCTAAGCCTCCCACTGTTGTATTGTACAGCTAAATTTCATTTTCCCTACCTTCAGAAATGTTAATTTGGACCCAGATCGGCCCAATCTCGTGCCGAAATTCAAAAAATCTAAAAATCACCAGTTGGCGATACTGATCTTTGGATCAGATCAGGACATCCTTTTTTTTTTTTACATAGAAAAAGTTTTTGTTTTTTTTTTGTTTTCTCATGTCTCAATTGAGAAGAGCATCTTATACAAACCTCGATGGTGGAAAAGGTTATAGATGGATCACTAGGTTAGACATTATATAGTCAAAATAAAATGAGATAAATGTAAGTCTATAAGAGCCAGGAATTTAAGGAGCAGCATCTAGTAGTCGTCACTCATATCAGACTTGAAGATACTTCCACACCAGCTGTATTTTATAGCTCAAGTCCTTGCCTCTTGGTTCAAACCTAATGACTCAATCACAGCTCTGAAGTGAAGGATCCAATCACAGCAGAGTAGAGCATCCTGCTGATCCCATCAGCGCTGAACATAGGTGTCATTATAATAAACGGCACTAGTTGGTCTTTGTCCCTTGTTGGACTGAGGGCAGACTAGATGACGTAGTAAGAGCAGACTAGATGATGCAGTAAGTCGGACTGAACTGCATTGTATCTAGTATTGTACTGGCTTATATGTTACTGTGTTCAATAGAAAATACCTCACATGTGCACGATTTCTCATAGATCAAGAGAATATTAGTACAGAGCAGCTGTCCTTGTCTAGTTTAAAGATGCATTAAAAAATAATCCTGAATTTCAATGGGAAAAAAGCAAAATTCAGGGAATAATGTTATAATGTATGGTGATAGATCAATTAGAAAATGGTTGGATGGAGAGAAAAATTGCTTTTAGTATTCGCTAAAAAAAATAGTTCTTTAAGGGTTAAAATGACATTGTCCAGACTGATTATAACTGTTATAACTGATTATAACCAACGGTTTGAATTAATAATTTCATTTACAAAATATTCAAGGACACATTATGAGGTTTCGTTAAAAATAGAAAAAAAGAAACATTTTTAAAACAGTGATATAGGTATATGCAAGAATAATTTATCATAGTAGGCCTAAATGCACAAAAATATGTGGCTAGATAATGTTAATGATGCTAAAATAAATGATTAAACAGCAGATTAAAATTAGACCTCATATGCCAGTTTGAAAGATGGGTTTTGAGCAGGATATCAAGGTGGGAAGCAGAGGTGTCAAGTACCAAAGTACAAATACTTCATTACCTTACTTCAGTAGAAATGTTGACTTATACTTTACTTGAGTGATTATTTTTCAGCCAACTACTTCTTAAAATTTCATGAAAATTATCTGAACGTTCAACTCCTTACATTTCAAAAACAGCCTCCCATTACTCCCATTTCATTTCAGCTTGTTTTCATTCTGATCTGTCATCGTTGAACTAGAAAAAAAAAAAAAAAAACATTTTCTAGATAAATTGTGCCATCTAGACAGTGAATTTGATTGTGGTTGGTTGAGAAGTATAAACAAACACCACTCTGACACCCTATTGGTTTGTATTCAATTCATCACACCTGACTTTTTTGCACCATTCCAATAGTTACATTCAACTAGTCTTCATATCTTCTGCTCCATATGTAATGTTCAGACTTAGAACCCAAGTGCAAAACCACAGAACACAGTTAGGTTTTAAGGTTTTTACTGGATAGGATTTCAATGAACCACAAGACAATAGATCAGAGTCAAAAAGGGGAATCCTCTTCGTCACTGGAGGGTGCGCAGAGTTCGTGGATCCGAGTCAGAATCCGAAGAGTTCTGGGGCGGTCCGAGGTCCGATGCCGGGAGGTTTAGTGTGGGTAAGGCTGTGTGCGGAGTCAGGGCCGATCCGGGGTTCGTTACCAGGTGGTCGGAGATGGGTCAGACTGAAGACTGGGTCAGAAGACAGACGGCGGGCCAGGTACCAGGGCTGAGGCTGAATCTCGGAGGTCGTACGAAGGGGGAGTCGAAAAACCAGGGCAGGGACAGGAATCTGAGTCGGGCATATAAGGGTCAAAGGCAGGAGACAGGAAACCAGAAGCAGAACAGAGTCAAACGCCGTGAAACCAATCCGAGATAAACGCTGGTTTGCAGGAAGATCCATAGCAAACTGGCAGATTTCAAGAGAGAGAGCAGAGGTTATATAAGGAGTCAGAATGAGCAGATGAGGAACAGGTGTGATCACTGGTGTTCAGAATCAGGTAATTAGGTCAAGGTTCAGAGGCAGGAAAACGGAGGAGACACCGACTGAAGCAGATTGACAGGTAAGGAAATCAGAAGAAGAGTACAGATATGACACCATAAAACATGTTAATGCTCAGTAGGACACATATATGGTTCCTTAATGCGTTTACATTGGACTCAAATGTGTTCATTTTCAATGGGCATATATGCATTTGAAACAGGTAGCCTACTCCATCCCAAATGTTTCAACATAAATATTTAAATATAACATCATAGTCATGTGGCCTTTCGATAAATGTTTTTTGAGGAGGTGGGTAGTGCACTAAAGGTCCCTGTGGCACATTCCCCCACCCCCACCCCAATTTACTTTGATACTTGAAGTAGCCTTGAAACCAGCATTTTTAAACTTTTACTTGAGTAAAAATCTTGAGTTGATTTTTTTTAAAAACTCTAGTATTTATACTTCTACGTGAGTAATGATTGTGAATACTGTTGACACCTCTAGTGGGAAGAGAGTTAATGGGCGTTCTGAACTACCAAGTTCTCCAAATTTGGACTTGTGAACTCTGTGAGTACAGTCTTGGTATGAATGGACCTGGAGAACAGACTTGCTAAGAACATAAGTATCTCTTTTATTGGAACAGTTGCTTGTGAACTTTCCTCCTTGGCTCTGCTGTATTTCCACAATCCACCACAATAGGTGACTCAATTTGATTTCAATACATCAATATTACTATTTACATAGCATATATATTTTTAGACGTTTTGCATATTCTTCAAAATTGGATAAACAAATTTTGTTGAATCCCATATCATGATAATAAATATGTATTTTCTTGTTATTCTGCCTCTTGCACGTGTTCCAACATTGTATCACATCATCTGGTGGCGGTCATCAACAATAAAACATTTGTCACAAAAGCTGCCATTGCCTTCAACAGCGGCACAAAATGCAACTGGGGATATTTGCCAAGTCAAGTCTACATGAGTTTAAGCTAGGAGACAAGAACAACATCTGGGTATTCCATCCGATTCTGGTTTGTGCAAACTTTTAAATGGAACACTACTTTGGCCTCGACCAAGGAAGAACAACAGACAAGAACACATATTGAGAAACACCTAATGTCGTTATCTTGTGGGAGAGAATTCCAAAAGCGGTGGGGAGGACAATGGAAGGCTTTGAAACCCATAGAGAAACAGGTAGAGGGAATGGAGAGAAGGAAGGAAGAGGAGGATGATCTGAAAGTCCTGTGAGAGCGATGTCGGCGCCAGATTGTGAGGGGCCTTGAAAGTGAGAAGCAGAAAGTTGAAATCAATGCGTGTTGAACAGGAAGCCAATGAAGCCATTTAAGAACGGGAGAGTTGTGTTCAGAGGAAGTTCTGGTTCTGAAGTTCACGGAGGGACTTGAGAGGTAAACCAAAGACAAGAGAATTCAACACGGGACGTAACCTGAGCATGGGTAAGAACGGCAGTGCTGTTAGATGTGATGGACAAAGACGGTTGATATTACATCAGTGGAAGTGACATTATTAACCCTTTAAGACCGAGAACAATTCCAAAAGAACTTTTCTCTACATTTGGCATTTCTTACACAATCCACTACCATTTACACTGTGCATTTTTCAGTAAAAATCTGATCTATCATACAATAGTAGATATACCTGAAGAAATGATAATAATAAGGAAATATTCATAAATAAGTGTGCAAAAATACTTAACACAGATGAAAGAAAGGAAGGAAAAAAGTTTTAAAGTTTGGGAAAAGGCAAGAACTGAAACTGGTGTCATGCCGCTTGACATGTGCACTGTATTATTAGGTCCAAACAGAAAAGTAAAGAATAAAAAAAAAAAAAAACACAGGAAGAAGTGTCTGTTTCAGCAGTGTTTTCATTCACTGAAAGGAAATTCAAACATCCACACCGCCGTCATTGATCCAACTCCATGGGTTTTACTGGTGAATCAATGTGGCAGAGGAAGACTGTGTTTCCTTGTTCACGACGAAGCCTCTGAATATCAACCACAACCTATGGCTGAGTCGAGGGTAGCTGATAATCATCCTAACTACTGTAGGTATCTGTGCAAAAACATTACAATATATCACTGACATTGTATCATGAATGTTATTTCATTGGACTAATAATCCTTTAAGGCATTTCTGAATGTTATAATGGGAAAACATGCTCTTTACATTAAAGGAGTGATATTTTGCTGTTTTAAATGGAATTATACATTATATCCATCAAGTTCATTATCTCTACTTAGTAAATGTATTATTTTTGTTTCTTTTTTTCATCTGCAGTCGAAACATGTAAAGGTAAAGAGACTTCTTCTAAAGTTGTCTAAAAAAATAAACAAAAAAATAAAGGAATCATACATTTTAAAACATTTCTGCAAACATTTACCTGTGCTCTCCATAAACTGTAAATGCTCTGCTTGAGTCTGAATCCTTCATTCATTCAACTCCACAGGTCCATCTTCAACTCTATTTCTGAGTAATGACACCAGAAAGGTGGTTTGGAGTGCTGGCCCTTTAAATGCATATGAGCCATTTCATGCCCCACCCCCTCCAGGTTGTTGACTGTGCTTTCTGTCCCATTCAGCCACTTGTGTTTGTTGGATTAACAAACAAACCATTTAATGAAACAATAACTGGACAGTTTCGGTAATTAGCTCGAAGTTTGGACATATTTTCAGTTTTTACTACAACCGCTTCTGCTGATAAACAATTATATCATATTCGGAGAAATGTTCCGTGGAAGTCTTGACCTTATATGTGCAAATGTCATGACACAAGTAGTTAGAAAACATATATTAAGCAGGAACTGAAATGGGTTGTACAAATCCACTCAATTTTTGCCGGAATGAAGATAGCTTTGCAGCACCTGGAGGGGTCAAATTTTAACTTTTTCCAACTCTTAGGGTCCAAATACACAAATAAAGGTACCAAAGATTAATAAAAGTTGGTTTAGCAAAATATGACCCCTTTAAACAAAACAACAAGCCTATTTCCCGGAACACTTTTTACTTTGCTGAAATTCTTTCCTTTTTTTTAGGTTGTACCAGGTCGTCTCGGTTGATGAGAACATGCATACAGACATTCCCATAAGGCCCAGAAAGGACATGACAGAGTTATGGAGCTGACAAGTACAATAGTAATGATAAATACCAAGGGGACTCTGTGCAGGATGGTAATTGTGCATGATGCAAAAACAGGATTTTATGCAGCAGGAAACTTGGGTTTTGGATCATAATTGAAGGAACAAATGCCCTTTTCATTCATGCCAGCCGCTATATCAACAACCAGAGCTGACAGATACAATTCCTGAGAATCAGCCTCCTGTTCTTTGTTACCGAACAACAGTGAAACCTTTGAAAACACCATTTCACCTTTGTGAAGATTTAAAATGACTTGTAGTTCTTACCCTAATCATAAGCTATTCTGAAAAAGCCACCTCTTTCCACAAAACTGGCGACAATGAGAGCCTTAAGAGCTTCAGCGGTCCTCTGCTATTGTACCACCATCAGAGCGGCACTGGGGATTACATGGTTTTGCAGTCTCAAATGGTTGCTCTGGGAAACAATTATCTGATTGCGACTTCAGCCTATAAGGGATAAAAGTTTGTTCACTCTCCACAGGGACCTGTTTGTGAAGCAATACGAGGAAAAAAACCCTCCCCACTACAGAGACTATGTACACTGCGAACCAGTCCTGTTACTGCAGAGTCTAACTGATGAACACTGGGCTTCGCTCTTAATTGCTAATGGCTGTTTGGAAATCAACAGTAAAGGCTTTCTGAAAATGCAGAGCCAGTGATTTTTTTTTATTTTTATTGGAGGTGTTTTCACTTCTTATGTGTTGCGAGAGACTTTGAAACAATTGTTCCACCCTTACTTTGCCAATTTGGAAACATGGGGATCGGTTTAGTCGACTCAAGTCATGATGTGCAGTGTGGCATTAAATGTATCATTAAAAAGTGTTGACATCATTACTAAATCCATAGAGCTGCAAAAATATACCCATGTTTTATGCATCGAAGCGATAAATGTGGTGATTAAAGCATAATCACCATATGATCCATGTAACGTGATGATGAGCAGCACCATTTTGCAAATTGTATGCACATGCAAACATGAAAGGGTCCAGCCTCTAATGACCCTTTCCAGAGTGCTGGGAGGTGGGAAGCTGTAGACTAGGTAGTAAACTAGGTAAAATGCATTGGAATGTCCATGGAAGTCGGGGGTTATAGTTGCAAGTAACAGATCGAACTACTCCGACATGACCACAAATCAACAGCATGATGTCAACACAACAGTGGCATTGCACAGAATGAGAGTTTGCAATGAAAAAACCAATCACCTCATCCGTCATTTCACCTCTTCCAGCTCGTTTTTGTATGTGAGAGTACAGCACTGTTGACTGTCAAAATGCCTCTTCAGCTCATCACCATCATGTTTGTTTGGATCCATCCAAAATTGTCTCTTTTTTGGGAGAAAATAAAACAAAGCACCGATGAAGTGACTGGGGCAAGGATTCCTTTAAAATTTGAAACTATCTTCTTAGGCAAATAACCGGACTGTACAAAAGGATTTAGTAAAAAAAAAAAAAAACTTTAAAAACCCTGTCTGTCTCTGTCTATCTAATATTATGTTGGCTGCTAGCAAGGTAGTAATCACTAGAAAATGGATGACTGACAAATTACCCACATTAGAAGATTGGATCGAACT
Organism: Ostorhinchus rueppellii; assembly: GCA_030068375.1. Taxonomy (NCBI): domain Eukaryota; kingdom Metazoa; phylum Chordata; class Actinopteri; order Kurtiformes; family Apogonidae; genus Ostorhinchus; species Ostorhinchus rueppellii. The sequence goes on along the minus strand of JAQQZY010000023.1, from coordinate 36,561,677 downwards.
TGTAAAAGAAATTTCCCTGTTGAAGAAACTCACTAGAGCATGACAAATTTGAAGAATACTGGAAACCATGGATGGAAGTTTCTGAACACTCAAAAACAATCAACATGTGGCACCCACCCGCTAAGATATTACCGCTGTTTTTACAATTATTTTTTATTATTAATGTTCTGTTAAAAAAAAAAAGAAGAAAAAAATAGGGATAGGGAGGCGAGAAGTGAAAGCACTGGAAATGTAGACAGGTAAATCCACATACAGATAGATTGTTTTGTTGTTTTCTGACAAAGAAAATGAAATACCGAAAAACAACATTGTAAAATGTGATATGTGCATGTGAAAGTAAAACATGTAAGTTCTCCATTACAAAATCAAATAAAAACTTGAATTAAAAGAAAATGCCTCTTCAGTAAGAAAGCAAATAGGAGTTAATGGTCTGTGCCAAAGTGCTGGGAGGTTGGAAGTTTCAGACGTCCAACACAGTAAAATGTGTTTGAACGCCCGTCAAAGCCAGAGGTCCTCGTTGCAGAGTAGGGCCAGATCGAACTACCCTCACCTCACCATGAATCAACAACGTGACGTCAACACAACAGTTGTAGCACACAGAGTGAAAGTTCGCAGTGAAAAAAACAACAACTTCATAATGCATAATTACCATCATTTCGCCTTTTCCATCTCATTTGTGTTTGTGAAAATACTGTACTGTTGAAAGTCAAAATGCCTCTTCCATAAGAAAGCAAATAGGCGCTTAGATCTGCAATATGGTAAATAATGATGCGACTGCATGTCCATTCAAAAGGTTTAAGGTCAACTTGTTTCTTTGACATTACATCAAAACTAATGGAACAAAGATGAAGCTCTGTATGCTTTGCCAAAGGTTGATGAATAAAAGTAAATGAATAACACGCAAATTAAGTAACACACAAATGTAATGATTCTCCTGTAGCTAATGTTATTTCATCATAATTGTTTCATTCATGCATTCTTGCAAAATATTAAAAAAAAAAGAAATCTCATCTGAAGGTTTTAAAAAAAAACAAAGTCAGGTCTTGAACTCTGGTTTGATCTGTCACTGTCATGAACTGAGGTGGGTCGGAGACCCAACTGCAGAGAATGGCTCAGAGAAGAAGGTTCAGGAGATAACTACAGTTTATTTAACAAAACAGATAGACAATCTATATTACTTTCTGCATTGTTACGGGATAATCCAGAGGCTTGGTCGAGGTTCGGTTCCGTCGTCGTAGTTCCGGGTTGGCAGCAGCGGGGCAACGGTATCCAAGGGGTTAAACTGGTTCTGGTCAGAGGACAGACTGAGTTCATACACGGAGTGGTCAAAAATGCAAACAACACCAAAAGGGGCAAGCAAAGACAAATACTGTGTTGGAGGCAGAGGTCAAAACCAGAAATCAGTCCGAGGAAGCGACGGTGCAGGTTGGGCTCAGACAGGCTCGATGGTTCAGTATTCAGGCGAGGGGTCGCAACGTTGGCAGGCATAAGAGATACTCGGAGGTCAGGGACAGAAAACAGGGCATACACGAAATTACAAGATAACAGGGTACACGGGCTCAGATCAATCATGACACACGAACTGGCACTGGACAGAACTGAACACAGAGCTTATATACACAGGAGGAAGGGAGAGACAATTACCCACAGCTGGGATGACAAGACACACCCGGGACTGATTGCGGGGGGTGGAGAACATGAGGGAAGGGAAGTAAAGACAGTGAACAAGACACAGGAGGGAACTAACAAAATAAAACAGGAAATGATAAGACATACATGAAAAACAGACTAACGTCTGTTTACAGACATGACAGTCACAATGTTTCAGAATCTTTATGGTTGTTGAAAGACTGGTTTAGCATCTACATATAACAAAAGAATGTATAGTAATATGTAATGACATTGATTTCTTCCGTTGGTGTGGTAACTTATCCTGTGGAGAAAACCTACCTGACATGGACATGGAAATAGCTCCTCAGTGGACCAAGTTGTGCTTAACTGTCTTTGGTAATGTTCTGTCAGACCACTTTTCTGGCAGTGACTCAATGCCATTGTCCTCTAATAATAGCCTGTAAAAGAAGCATGAAATTATTCACTGGCAGGTGAAGGAAATATATCTTGTATTAAATTCTACTTCATAGTTGTCATCCATGTGTGTCCAGTTCCATGAATGTAGTAAATTATAACCTGAATAACTGTTGGTGGCGAATAACTACAGGTAGTAATATGAGTGCAATACTTACTTTACAATACCAGTACCTGTGAAATGAGACATATACAATATATACAGGCTCTAAGAGAGTTATATTGACATCATTTGCACGTAAAGCACATTATGGCCTGTTCCAAAGAGCTGGGAAGTGTTTATATCCCACTTGATGTTAACCACCAAATTCCTCTCAGTTTTTCATTGACTCCAACTGACCTTTTGGTTCTAAAATGTCGTCACGGCATTAGTTTTTCCTATCACGCATTTATATGAAATTTTCTCATAATTCATGTGTGAATTCATGAGTTTTGCCCATAAACATATTTTATGAGATCACCGTGGCCTTGACCTTTGGACACCAATATCTTCTCAGTTTGTTTTTGAGTCCATGTGACCCAGATTTAAGGATATAAAAAGGGAAATCGGCATATAAATATAAGTTTTTAATTAGCTTTATATGCAGACATTAAAGTATTTAATGATATAGTCATTAAGTTTAGATAAAGCTCCCGAGATGGACAAGTGCAAGTGACCAGCCAGGTTCCCTTTTTTCATAACGTACTGTGGAATTTTAAGAACAACTTTGTGATTAACAGATTTCATTCATTCATTTTCTATACCGGCTTTATCCTCACTAGGGTCACGGGTGATTAACAGATTTAAAGAGTATAATCATATGACCTTGATAGAGTCAAATCTAAGCATTGGGGGGAAAAAAGCCTGGACTTTGAATCACTGTCTAGTTGTTATGTTGCTGTGTTGCCCTTGTGTTATTTCTATTCTTTTGTACCAATGGACCTGTGTGTCTGAAATGAAGTCCACGTACTCGTATGGGTGCTGCATAATGCCTTACTAGGCTTTGGAGACTTCATATTTCTGACAAAAACACAGCAATACAACACTGAAGAGCCAAAAGTTTCAAGGACATGTCCATTTACCAAGCAGGGAGGGATTAATGACACACTTTTCAATTATATTACAGGATAAGTGTTTTCGGAGATAGATCTATAAAAGAGATGCAAAGTCAGAATTGCCTGCCCTCTACTGTATTGATTTTTCTTTCCCAAATTGCCATTATTTTTATGTAAGTGCAACACTAACCACTGGAGATCTGCCTTAAAGACTTATTTGCAGGACCTTTGCCCTTATTGATACGTCCATCCCCACTGCCACTGTCCACTAATGGTATGTCCACATTGAATGGTCCCGCACCTATCAATTTATGTCCACTGTCAACATTTGGTGGCAGTGCAGAGATTATTAGCATAATTGGAGGCTCCAGATTTCAGGTACATTTGACGTTACCCTATGTCACAGATCTGGAATCATACTTTTTCCGAGTCATCCAAATCAAATACGCATTTATCTTTACATTCTCAAACACAAGCCTGTCGTAATTATGCGAGAAGCTGTTGCTGGAACTAAGAGAAACAGCTTATTTTATCAGTACTTCAACATCTTTTTCCACTATTTGACTGACACTTTTTTAATGAAATCTTCTCTTTGCACCTCATTATGTGAATGTAATATAAAACCAGCACTGTGGCAGTTTATTTTGATTTCTTCTTTTATTTTGATTTCTTCTTTTTCATGAAAAGTGCATAATGAAACAATCATGATGTACACTACACTCAGGCTACAGTGGTTACCATAATTGACAATTATACTGGTAATCAATCCAACAAAGTTCATAGTGTCTATGTTGTAATAGTTTATTTAGTTTCCTTCTATATCAGACATGTAATCTGTCAAAACATACCTGACATGTTTGGGCGGTAAACTTCCACCTTCCTCAGAGGTGTCAAAGTGGTGTGTCATGTGTTAAAAATGACTGATGTTCACTGAAGTGGAGTCGACCCAGGGTTCTCACCAGAAATTGAAACTATCGTGGCGGTGGAAGGGCGGGGGAGGAGAAAGTCTTGCACAGGAAGAAAGTCTCACGCTAAAACCTCACGATAGACACAACAACGAAAGATTTCAAAGGAAAAACAACATGGCACTGGAAAATGGAGCTCGTCCCTGCAAACCCGATGGATTTCGGTAGATTTTAGCAAAATTCTTGGGGGAAAACAGAAAAAATTTGAAAATGAGTATAGCGGCACTGAGCTCGCAGTACCCTGGCACAGCGCCATTGTTCCTTTGTCTGGGGAGAACCCTGCAACTTGTTAAATTTGACATAACGACAACAGACACAAACGTCAAATTATGGAGGCAGTGGAGATCAGGAAGCGACCCCACAGTCATGAACCAGGAAGAGGGGGCTTTCCTACTCTCCCACAAAGGAAAAGGGATGGAGTCAACCTGTCAAATTTGACTGGTTGACTCCACTTCAGTGAACATCAGTCATCTTCAACACATCACACACCACATTGTGACACCTCTGACGAAGACGGAAGTTTACCGCCGAAACATGTCAGGTATGTTTTGACAGATTATGTGTCTGATATAGAAGGAAATTAAATAAAACGTACTAGTCATCGTTATTTGAATTTCGATTAAGTGTACACTCAACTTTCAATAATATCACAGCTCTTACCAGACATCACAAATGCCATTAAAATGTACAAAACAACAATCATGCCTCATCACTTTGCTTTATATTGTACATTGAACAACCCATGGAAATTCCAATCCGATTGTCATATTGAGACATATCTCAGTAGTCACACAGATGCAGAGCACAGCTATAACGTCCTGTTGAATAGTGAAAACACTAACATTACCATGGCTATGAAATTGATGACTTCACTAAACAGTTATTCCATGAAACATAAAGACCTTTGCCAAATTTGAAGTTGAGTAATTCTCTAGGGGATGTTTGTAAATGTGACATTTTGCAACATGACCAGAAGATGCTTTTTCAATAACTGTCTTGTTTTAACATGAGCTCATACCCTTCATGAGCACAAACAAAACTTTCCTCTGATCCATACAGTGGAAACCATGTGGAAATATTGCAAAAAGCAAGAAAGATGGAAAAGAAAAGTTGGCATTCTGCAGAATCAATCATCTAATATCGACATTCTTGTTATTCGTGCAGCAAGCTGAATCCCAGACTCTATACAGTCATCATAAAATATTGCTCAGTGTTTCCAGGTAACGTAGAATGCAGATTCAACATAAATCCTAACAAGCAGCAATAAATATCCTGCAGAATATCTATGACATATTGTCGTATGGTTAACTAAAACAAAGATTATGTTTGATTTGGTGTTCAGCTTCTCGTGACTTCCAGTGTTAGTGCAGGTTGTTGTATTAACCCATTAAGAACCAAACAGCCACTGGAGACCCAAAGCATCTACTGCTGCAAACTGTTTAATACCTGTTGATCCACTAATTCTATCAATACATGTAAATAATTAATGTAAAATGCAATTTGTCATCTTTTCATGCTCATCAGATATGATTCATTTGGATGTTCAGAGGCTCCGTAATTACCATGGAAACACCATCATCTTCTACAACATTGATTCACCAGTAAAATCTCTGGAGTTTGAGAGATGGCAGTGGGTGGACATACTTGATTTATGTTCAGTTATTGATATAAAGTCACTTTTTGTTCAGTTTTCCCAGTTTTGATATAATAATTTTTAAATTCACTCCGAGCTTTTATGAAAATCATGAACGTGATCAGTGAATTAAATATATGGAAATACATCATTTACACACACAAAAAAATCAAAATAAAGAGGATAGTAATAGAATAAATGGTGATAAATCACTTGAGAAAAGTTAAATATAGAGGAAAAATTCATTTGGGGACTGCCACAAAAGTAGCACTTGGTCTTTATGGATTAAATCAATCCAAAAACAACAAGTGTCAGACACAACAAACCCAAAATTTCACCCATTAGAAGTAAATATGAGGAAAAAAAAGATTTTAAATATTCACATTAAAAAAATTTTTTTGAACTTTGACCTATTTTTTCCCAACATGTAATGAGATCTATGATGGATCACTGGCAATCTATAAATCCAATTTGGTATGAATTCAACCAATAGTTTTGCTGCCACAGACATTTCAAAAATTGCCCATTATAAGTTAAAGGGTAAAAAAAAAGATTTTAAAAATTCTGAAAAAAAACTATTTTTTCCCAAAATGTAATGACATCTATTCTGGTACACTGGCAATCTATAAACTCACTTTGGTAGGAATTCAACCAATAGTTTTACTGCTACAGCGTTAAAAAAAACAAAATCAAAATCAATACCCCTTGCCTCCCTATTGGGGAGCGGGGTAAAAATTATGGGAAGGGCTGAAGCAGGTTTGTAGTACTTAATGCTATTGGCAGGTAAACTGATGCAAATGTTAAAAGCTAAGTTTTCAATCTGCAATTGAACTAAGGCAGGGCACAAAAGGATACGAACCCAGAGCCAGACTTATTGACTTCAAGGCTCTGTGATTTTGGTCATATTGCAACCTTCTATCTGAAAAAAACAGATAAAATCTCACTCATTACAGTAAGGGATGACAGTCGAAGATATATTTTATTGACCCTTTTCTCTCACTAGGTATACCAGATCATTCTCGGATCTCCTCGTTCGGTAACACTAACCTCAGCAACTCGTGCCGCACATACACAAATAAATGAGGGAATACATGAGACCTGGCAGATTGTAAGAAAAAATGTAACACAAGGGACAGTGAGGGAGGATGGCAGAGATTGTGTGTGGTGTGGCATTTTTGTTCGTGAAAGCCTACTATACATGTGCCATCTGGGACAACAGTGTGTAGGAGGTGCTGTGATCTTGTCTCGAGTCATCTCCTGGTTTTGGCGACAGTTTACCGTTTGCTACCTGCTATTCTCAGATCACTGTAATAACCATTTTCAATTAGGTTCTCATTTAAGGTCATGCATTTGTTTGGCTATAAATGACTGATTACTAGGAAAAAATCAATAGCAACAGGCGTCGGAAAAATATAAGGCTTGAGGAACGCCTGATACCAGGCAAGAGAGACTACAAATAGCAATTACCAGGCTCAGTGATTTGTGACAGACTTTAACAAGATTTAGGATGGAAAAGGACAGACCCAGCACTATCCTGATGCTTGAGCTTTTGTGGAGGCCACGACGGCAAAACAACAGAAGCAGCTCCTTTGTACGTACACAGTAGGAGTGATAAATAAATAAAATACATAGCGACTGTAATTACATTACTCTGAATTCTTCTTTTTTTATCCTGCTGCTGTCAGGTGATGTAGATATGAGGAAGCAACCAAACAATATAACCTCGTCCTAGAATTAATTACCGACTATTCTGTCATTAATTAACATCTACATTTGAATTCATTGGCTTCTCTCCCAATTTATAGTCGCATTAATCATGGCAGTCAGTGTACCAATCACTCTCCTGGCAGTGTTAATTGTTGAACAGTAATGAAGCTACAGTGGTCTTATGAGAATAACAGTGAGTTGTGATTGATTAACAGTTAAAGGATCATTGATTTACTGGTCTCCGGGTGCTGAATAAGCACCATAGACACAGTCAGACAGCACCGCACTGTCTGGCTCCGACGCCAAGACACTCAACGCAGAAATACTGAGTGGAATTTAGACTCCCCCTGATGCAGAGGTGAGGCCTGGTATACTGTCCACAGAAGAGCTGCTGACTCTGACACTAGTGGATGTTGTATGAGCCAAGTAGTGTGTGACAAATCGGAAAATATGGAGTCTGCAATATGACACACAACACTGGGCAAATTTCATCGTGTTATTCCTTAATCTGGACCCGAAAGGTTAACGCACTTTAGTGTTCCTTTGGGAAATTCTGTCTGCATTTTGCACATCCTAATGCTCATGGTATTTAGCATTAGCACTGAGCACATGCTGCAAGGCCGTACCTCACCCAGACATCAGGCCATACCTCACCCATCAGACCACGCAGCTCCTGGTCCAGACCATAATTATATCCCACCTTGATTACTGTAACGCCCTTCTGACAGGTCTGCCATCCTGTACTGTAAAATCACTACAGATGGTTAGGCCTGTCATGATAACAAATTTTGCTGGATGATAAATTGTCCCAGAAATTATTGTAATAAACAATAATATTGCCATTTTAATACCGTTTTTAAACTAATATAATAATGGTATAATAATGCAAGTACACCCTTTTAAAGATAAATAAACTTTTATTTCTTAAAAATATTTAAAATCGGAATTCTATTATGAAAAAAGACATTGTAAATATCATATATTCAATATCAAATATTTAATATATGGTTTGTTTTCGTGCCTCAAAGCAAGAAGGTCCTGGGTTTGATTCCCGGGTGGGACCTTGGGACCTTTCTGTGTGGAGTTTGCATGTTCTCCCCGTG
>JAQQZY010000023.1:36476902-36488405 GCA_030068375.1 Ostorhinchus rueppellii | reverse complement strand
TTAAGTAGCTGGGATAGGCTCCATGCGACCCCCGTGACCCTAGTGAGGATAAAGCGGGTATAGAAGATGGATGGATAAATCTGAGTGAAAACATTTAGGGCTTATCAAAGGTTAAATTAAAGCTGAAGCAGCACTGGGCAGGACCTCGCGGGCCTGAACCACCTCCCATAACGCCAACTGTTCCCCATCATGCTCCACCCCTATTTTTTCTGGCCATATATATATATATATATATATATATATATATATACACACACACACACACACACAAACACACACAGTTATTAACAATCATTCATGGCGGTGCAGAGCCATTTTGGAACCTAAGGGGTTAATTTTTGCATTTCATCAAATTTTTTGCCAGACCTGACATTTGTGCCATATTTGGGGATTATTTGAGCATGTTCAGGTGGTGGTTCATTCGGGCTCAAATTCCACTTTACTTTGTACTGGAAAAATAAAAAACGAATGAAATACAATAGGGGCCCATGCCCACAGGCAAAGGGGCTCAGTCCCCAGTAATAATGACAGATAGATACTTTTTTTTTTTTTTAAAGACCCTGTTATTTTAGCTCAGACTTGAACCTCCATGTTTTAGTCTGATACTTCACAAACTGAACTAAATCTGTGTTGTGTTTAACTTGAACCTATTTATGATCTGATTCTCTTCATAGGTTTCAGGATGTTCACGTTACCCATGTAAACATGATAAACTGAAGGCACTGATTGGCTCTGGGATAACAGGAAAAACCCATATTTGGTGCCTCAGTCCTGTGTCAGTACTTATATAATTTAATTTTACTAGTGTGTGGTTTGTTTTTGTCTTTATTTTATTCAACACCTTAAGTTTCACAAACTGTCAACACCCACATGTACTTTTTTTATTTAGTTCACTGTTGTTTTTATTCATATTTTTCTTTGCATTTTTCATTTTCTTTCAATATGTCATTTTGTAAAGTGTGTGCTTCCACCTTTTTTTTTTTTTTTTTTTTTTTAAATACTTTTATGTTTTATCTTTTGTTCAGTTCATTTTAAATGTGTTCATGCTCTGGTCAAACATAATGTAGAAGATGAAACCCATGTAGAAGCAGACGAGTGTGTGTTTGAAGCTGTGATCTTCTGGAAGGTGGACAGTTCATGGTCCATCTGAGCGTCAGAGGACTGTGGATACCTTCGTCATTCTTCTTCTTCTTCTTCTTCTTCATCTTCTTCTTCATCTTCTTCTTCTTCTGTGGTGTCTGCTTTTCATGGCCCAGGTGTTCAGTGTTTGGATCTTCTCAGACTCCACAGATGATGCTTACGTTTGTTTCTTGGGTGAGTCTCAGATGTTCAACAGGTTCCTGCGTCTCCATCAGCTGAAGATAGTGGAGTGGAAAAGGACATGTCATTTGGAGCAGGATGACGATGGTTTGATACCAGGGTAGGTGAGTGAGTGAACAGCTCATCAAACCAATATCAAAATTTGGAGTCATTTACAGGTTAGTCTGTTATTTTTTGAGATCATAAACTGGATTGGACCTGTTGGTGGGCCGGTTTTGGCCCACGATCCTTATGTTTGCCACCCGCAGCTTAACAGGTTAAATTTAGGGTTAAAATTTGATAATAAAGTTTAAGAAAAACAACTTAAAGCAGCACTACTTCAGAATGAATCTGCAAACGCTGCTGAAACAAACCATCCAGTTTGTATCTGGGTCAGACAGACCGAGGTCGAACGACCATAAACAACATGAAACCTCCAACGGCCAAAACAGTTCTGCAGCGATGACGAGGCGCAGATACACTTAATTCACCACAGTCTGACGTTAAAGTAGTGCTTATTTAGTGGGACTGTATGAAGGGCAGCCTGTGTCTGGGACGATAACCTGCATCCTCCAGTCAAAGCGGCAATACAAGCGGCGGCGTGAATAGCGGCGTTCGCTGCTTCTCTTTCCCCGCAGAGTGTCGGATGCCAAATCGGGGGTTTGGCGACAGATGGTATGGGGTGTGAGATTAGACTGGCACTGACACACGGAGGAGACTGGGACTGGTGTGGGACTGGTGTGGGACTGGTGTGGGACTGGTGTGGGTCAGAGATGGGCTCCATGGAAATGAGCCCCAGAGCTGAGGAGTAGGACACACACACACGCACACACGCACACACACACACGCACACACACGCACACACACACACACAAACACACACACACGCACACACACACATGCACACACACACGCGCACACACACACACACACACACACACACACGCACACACACACACACATGCACACATGCACACACACACACACACACGTTCACATTCACACTCACATTCCCATACTTTCATTCACACACAAGTTCACACTCACACATTCACACTCACACACACACACACATACACACACGTTCACACTCATGTTCACACTCACACACTCACATTCACACACTCACACATTCACATGTTCACACTCACACGTTCACACTCACACATTCATACACACTCACACGTTCACACTCACACATTCATACACACTCACACATTCACTCACACATTCACATTTTTCCACTCACTCACATGTTCACACTCACACATTCATGCTCACCCACACATTCACACTCACACATTCACATTTTCCCACTCACTCACATGTTCACACTCACACATTCATGCTCACACACACGTTCACATTCACATACTTTCATTCACACACAAGTTCACACTCACACATGCACACATTCATTCACACACACACACACACACGTTCACACTCATGTTCACACTCACACACTCACATTCACACACTCACACATTCACATGTTCACATTCACACACCCACATGTTCACACTCACACACTCACATTCACACACTCACACATTCACATGTTCACACTCACACATTCACACATTCATGCTCACTCACACGTTCACACTCACACGTTCACACTCACACATGCACACATTCATTCACACACTCATTCACACACACACACACACACACGTTCACACTCATGTTCACACTCACACACTCACATTCACACACTCACACATTCACATGTTCACATTCACACACCCACATGTTCACACTCACACATTCACACTCACACACTCACACATTCATGCTCACTCACACGTTCACACTCACACGTTCACACTCATGTGTGTTCCAGCAGCTCCACACACTAGTTCTCCAACACCTCGGGGAAACAATCTTAAATGTAACATTTTTTCCCTCCTTTCCTTAAAAGAATCCAAACAGTCAGCACAGAGCACTGTTCGCTTTTTATGCTCTGTTTCTCCCTCTGGACTGAAGAGTGCGCTCCAAGTTTATATATAACAGGATGAATTACTAAGTAATCACTGACCAGCCCTACTTTGCATACGGCAGCGCTGGGAAAAATAGACTTTTTTTATGTTATTGCTACCATAAAGTAGGATGATACCGCCGCTGGAGTACATTAATAACAATCCCGGCCCATAAGTCTTTAAGAAATATGATGCGTTTTATACATACAAGTGCACATCTGAACAACTGTATTTTTACTGGGGCAATTAAGGACAAGAACCTTGCTCAAGGGCATGAATACGAGTGGCTCTTTGGTGTTAAATCACTGGGCTCCTGACCCTGTGTAATACCCCATGCTGACACAGGAGAAAAAAGGCTTTTAATTATATATTTGAGGGGAAAATGGTGGGTAAAATAATGGGATACCCCCAATGGCAAGGGGAGCTCAAAGTCAAAACCAGGCTTGAAAAGAATTTTTAATTTGGAAAGCATCACCCTCTTTATGTGAGAAGAGTCTCGTGTTCCTCTCAAAGGGCAGGGGTTGATAAATAATTATGCTTGATCATCTTCTGGCGTGCGACCAGGTGGATCCACGGAGGATGGCTGGGCATAATGATACATGGAACCCGTCACACACCTTTCTACTGCAGGTGCTTGGTATTAAATACCTCTTGTACTAGATCTGCATGAACACTGAGCTGTAGTAACAAATGCAGCCACAAGGGGGCGACTAAGACAAGAGAAAAGACATGAAAGTGAGTTTCTGTCAAATGTTGTATTTCAGATTTCTACCAAGAGATGGGAGCAGAGTACAGGTTTACTTTTCTACATCTTTGAGCTATGCTTTGAACTCATGAATTACTGAACACATAAAGACCCAGTGCTACCTTTATGGCATTTCCCAAATTATTTTTTCTCTATATTTAACCTTTCCTAAGTGATTTATTGCATTTATTTTTTTTAAACTTATATTATTCTCTGTATTTTTCATTTTTCCAGGTATTTTCCTATATTTAATTCACTTATCATGTGGATCAGGGGGGTCAAACTCATTTCAGTTCAGGGCCCGTATTCAGTCTAATGTCAGCTCAAGTGGGCCGGACCAGTAAAATTCATACATTCATCCATTTTGTGAACCTGTTTCTATCCTCACTAGGGTCACAGGGAGACCAGTAAAACACTAGAAATAATAACCTTTCCATAATAATCCAAATTTTTCACTTTGTTTTAATGTGAAAATATGAATAACCTGAACTACCATGTACAACCTGACATTTATTAGGTTCAGATTCAGATATATTTATTCATGCACAAAGAGAGGGAACATATTAATAAAAATAAGTAAAGTTTCAACAACATTATGTCTCAGCTTATTATTAACACAATGTACAGATCACCATGAATCTATTATTTTGTTAAAATGTGACTTTTTTTTCCTAAAAATGTTCAAATTGTTCAGGATATTCACATTTTATTTCAACAATAGTTTCTAAATGTAAATATTTTCATAATGCAATTTGACACTCTTGACAAATTGCAATATCTAATATCTTCAGTGCAATTTTTTAATTTTGTAAATTCATCCTGTGGGCAGGGTCGGAATCTTTGCCAGGTGGGTTTTGGTTCCAAGGCCATATGTTTGACACCACTGATCTAGATGTTCATAAAATCTCAGGTAAAAGTTGAGGGTTATTGTATCAGAAATAGAAAAAACTGAAGAAAAAGTGACTTTTTCAGTCAAATCTATCATTAATTGAACATAAACCCAATGTGTCCATCCACTGTCATTCATCAAACTCCATGGGTTTTACTGGTTCCCAAGTGAGCCTTTATAAAGTGATTTATTACCATTTCTTATAATATTATCCGATGTATTTTTAGATTAAACTTTATTGATCCTACAGGAGGGGAATTTAATGGTCAAGGCAGCAACAGAATAAAGTGCAAGGAAAAGGAAAACCAACAATAAAATAAAAAATAAAAATAGTAATAAAAACTGTACAGACTTTGTACATATATTCAGCAGGGTTCGCATTTTTCACATTTAATTTCCTATATTTAATGATGTTCATGAAAACTCAAAGTTAATTCAAAGGTTATTGCATGAGAAATGAAGAAAACTGAAGAAAAAGTAAGTTTTTCAGTTAAATCTCTCATTAACTGAACATAAACCCAGTGTCTCCATCCACTGTTATTGAACCAACTCCATGGGTTTTACTGGTGAATCAATGTTGTAGAAGATGATGCTGTTTCCATGGTAACTACAGAGCCTCTGAACGTCCAAATGGGTCATATCTGATGACCATGAAAAGACGACAAACTGAATTTCACACCAGTTATTGACATGTATTGACAGGATCAGAGCAGGGATGTCAAACGCATTTGAGTTCAGCTGCCACATTCAGCCCAATATGATGTGAAGTGGACCAGACCAGTAAAAAGCAGGGAAAAAGGTCAAATTATATAAAGAAAATGTTTAGGAAGTTTCCTTAAAAATCTGAATAACATGAACGACCTGAAATGCCGTGCAATTTTAACAATATTATGCCTCAGTTTATCATTTACACATGTACATTTCAACATACATTACAAATATAATTACAAAAAAATATTAAATAACAGGCGAAATATTGATTAATTACACTTATTATCCTTAAGATGTTTCATGTTGTTCATATTTGTTCAGGTTCAGTTTTTTTCTAAAAGGATAGTTTGATATTTACATGTCATTTTACATTTTTAAAGTAAAACAAAGAGAAAATGTGCTGTTTGCATTATTTATAGGTTATTATGATAATATTTTACTGGTCTGACCTACTTGAGATCGAATGGTTCTGTTTATGTCTATATGTGGAACATCACAAATTCATCCTTTGGGTCAGATCGGACCCTTAAACGGGCCCAGTTTGGCCCATGGGTTGTATGTTTGACACCTGTGGATCAGAGGTGCAAAAAGTAATAAATATTTTAGATCAGGAGATGTTTTTAAGGGTTAACATACCACTGGGAATATAATGGAGCCTATAAACTCATACTGAACCAAGTCAGTAAATTCACATAAGGTTAAAATGTGCATCTTAAATGTTATAGAGTGATATTTTAATTTTTTTAGTGATAGCTTACTGTGCTAGCATGTAGGGTTAGCGTATAAGAATATTATACATTAATGAGATCAGCTAACTTTATACATATGTTTTGACTTTACATGCCTTTAATCAGGAAAATAACAGTTAGAACTAGCATTTATGCAGAATAAATGCTTTATAATGACAAAAAGCTAATTAGCAACTAGCTTAGCATCCAAATGTGTAGCTTAAGTGTAACTGAGTGTTATTTTATTTGTTAGTGCTAGCTTATAGCATGTGCACACCCTAAAGATCGAGCTTTAGCTATTAAAAGAAAAAAGAATGCTGATATACAAAGGACATTATGCGTAAATGAGAGCAGCTGCTTTTATACAGATGTTTTAACTTTACTTACTTTTTATCAGAGGAAAAAAAAAGTCTGAAGTAGCATTTGCCCAGAATAAATGCTTTATAATGACAAAAAAGAACAAATTAGCATCTAGTTTAAGGTTAAAATATGCACCTCAAGTGTAACTGCCTGTTGTTTAATTTTTAGTGCTAGCTTATAGCATGTAAATACCCTAAAGATCAAGTTTTAGCGTGAACAAAAATCAGAAATACAAAGGATATTATGCATAAATGAGATCAGCTGCTTTTATACAGATGTTTCGAATTTACATGTCTTTTATCAGGTAAAAATAAAGACTGAACTAGCATTCACCAAGAATAAATGCTATATAATGAAGAAAAAAGAGCCAATTAGCATCTAGTTCAAGGTTAAAATGTGTACCTTAACTGTTATTACGTATTATTTTTTGACTTTACATGCCTTTTATCTGAGAAAACTGTGTGAAGTAGCATTTATGCAGAATAAAGGCTATATAATGACAAAAAAAAAAAAAAAAAAAATTTGCATATAGTTTAAGGTTAAAATGTGTATCTTAAGTGTTACTGAATTTTATTTAATTTTTTAGTGCTAGCTTATAGCATGTGCACACCCAAAAGATCAAGTTTTAGCTAAAAAAAAACAACAACAAAAAACTCAAAAAACAAATTCATTAATACAAAGGATATTGTGCATAAATGAGATCCGCAGCCTTTATACAGATGTTTTGACTTTACATGCCTTTTATCAGGGGAAAAAACAGTCAGAACTAGCATTTATGTAGAATAAATACTTTATAATGACAAAAAAAAACAAACAAACCCCAAAACAAACGCACGTTAGCATGTAATTTAAGGTGAAAATGTGTACCTCAAGTGTCACTGAGTGCTATTTTATTTTTTAGTGCTAGCTTATAGCATGTACAAACCCTATAGATTAAGTTTTAGCTTAAAAAAAATCCTGAAATTCAAAGGATATTATGCATAAACGAGATCAGCCACTTAATACAGATGTTTTGACTTTACATGTCTTTTATCAGGGGGAAAAAAAAGGACTGAACTAGCATTTATGCAGAATAAATGTTTTACAATGACAAAAAAGATTAAATTAGCATCTAGTTTAAGGTTAAAATGGGTACCTGAAGTGTTACTGAGTATTATTTACTTTTTAGTGCTAGCTTATAGCATGTGCACACCCTAAAGATCAAGTTTTAGCTTAAAAAAACAACAACAAAAAACTCAAAAAACAAATCCATTAACACAAAAGATCTTATGCATAAATAAGATCAGCCGCTTAATACAGATGTTTTGACTTTACATGCCTTTTATCAGGGGAAAAAATAACTGAACTAGCATTCAGAATAAATACTTTACAATGACCAAAAAGAGAGCAAGTTCGCACATACTTTCAGGTGAAAATGTGTACCTTAAGAGTGCTATTTTTTTTTTTTTTTTTTTGTGCTAGCTTACAGCATGTACACACCCTAAAGATCAAGTTTCAGCTATAAATACAGAAATACAAAGGATATTATGCATAAATGAGATCAGCCACTTTTATACAGATGTTTCGAATTTACATGCTTTTTATCAGGGGGAAGAAACAGTCTGAAGTAGCACAGCAGTACAACCCAGCGAAGTTTTGTAATAAATATTCATTATGTGTACTGAAGTGGGAAATAAGTAGACGCAAACAGGGTGGGGGTGGGTGGGTGGGGAGTATTCTATACGGAGACGGGGGAAGAGGTTGGAGGGGGGACTTCATCAGGGCTTCATCTGAACACAAAGAGGCGAGACAGAAACTCGATTACTGAGGGAATGGAAGTCTCCAGTCGTGTGACAGTGACTATGCGGCGAGCGGGGGTGGGTGGGGGTAATGGGGGGGATGCGACTTCCAGATGATAGCATCAAAGTCCTGCTTTATTTTGCCTGATGAGGAAGAGATGGTGAATCCCCCGAGCCGCCGGAGGGCACGCTGATGTCATCTGTCTGTCAGACACAATGACAGGAAGCAGCCGACGCAGCTCAGCAGTGATGAATGAGTGAAGCAGTGAATGGATGAATGGATGACTGTACTCCACTGGTGGGTTCAGCAGGTCCGACAATGAAACTGGTCCGAGCGCTGATAACGGACAGAGGCCGCATTAGCATTTCCCCGGATAGTTGCGGATGGTTCGATAAGCTCCGTCGTCTTCGGTGGGTTAATATTGCTTTTACCTTTCATACACGTGCGTGGGTTTCATTTGTGCACCACAGGTCTGGTATCAAATGGTGAGCATCAAACATTTAATTTCCTGTGTTCTGGTAAATCTTTTGTGGCTTTTCTGCATCGATTTGCATTGGAAATGTCTTTATTAATTCAGGCAGCAGATGACATAATGGAGTCAAACTCTGGAATATTCTGTACTGCTTTAAATATTCATCGTCCTGGAGGTCAGCGCTTCTCATTTTAGATCCCTGCTGAATCAACATGCACATACGTATGACTCAGGCTCCGTCTGCACGTGGAACATCAATGATAAATTAACAAACTTTCATTAATTCATGAACTCCCCAACATCAAAGTTCTGATATAGAAGCTTAGGATGAACTTGTGCACCTAGATGGGACCGATGTGGTTTGTTGATGTCAGTTTACTCATGACTCATGAAATGGACAGAGTTTATTTTTGTTTTTGATATGTCTATTACTGTTACGAAAGGGACAGAGTTCAGGATTCTCCCCAGAAACTTTACATGTTTCGATACGTAAGGACACGCCACGGCGATCAGCTGACGCCTTCTGAGGAAGACTGCAGGTGCCAGTCGAAACATGTAAAGGTAAAAGAAAACATCGCCTTTTAAACTTGTCTGAAAAAAAGAAACTAAAAAAATTGCCAAAAAGTAGCTTGTGATTATTAGACAAATTTACAAGTTTTGTTTTTTTTTAACGAGAAGTGTTTTTTATTATCTCCATGAAGTAAGAACTACTATTGGAGTGTGTTAAAATATGAGAAAACATTAGATTATCAGCATTAAACATGTTTTTATTACATAGTTGTCACACAATATATCAGTAAATACATGTTTCTCTGTGTCCAGCTGAAAAATAGGTTCATACAGGGAAGGGAATCGTGAACCAGTTCTTTTTGAGAATCCCACAATTCCTTGGAATCGTTCGCCTGCCTGTTTAATGATTCAACTTATCGATTCCGCCTTCGTTGCGCATGAGCGATGACGTCACACGTACGCTGCGTTGTTTTGGTCAGAACGTAGCCAACATGATGTTGAGACAGAACAGGTCTAAACAGATGACACCAGGTCCATTTGGAACACGGTCAAAGCTGCCATTTCTTCTAAACGGTGGAATCCCTCCAGTCTGCGCCAACATGTGTCCACGCAGCTTGTGATTAATATGTTAGATCCACTATTTAGCACTTAGTGGCTTACCTAGCGGTGGGACGTAATCTGGGGCCAGTTCCGGTTCCGGTGCGGGCAACAAACGTTGTATCCCCTCAAATACAAGTTTTCGAAGGAAGAGAAAAGGAAATGAGGTGCACAAAAACGGGAGACGGACCGGGTCGAACCGGCTCACGGAGTAAAAACGAAGCAATAGAGGAATTAGTAAAGCGTCTTTAGTTTCACTTTCACTGCCCCCCCCCCTTCAAACCGGGCCGGTGTCATCTGTTCTTATTATTCGTACATACTGTATGTTATATTTTTTTTCTGTAGAGATGTAAATATAAAAGACCGGTAATGCAAACATACCTCTTTCTATTCTTTTATTCCCTCACCCAATGAGAATGCAGAAGAGAATCGGAATTGGTAAATTCTCATCGATTCCCATCCCAAGGTTCATTAGAAAATTTTCAATCACTTTTTTTTTTCATGCCTAAAGAGGAATATAAAAACATTCAGGAAAAAAAAATCTTGATGAAGGTTCTTATAATTCATGCATGAAAGGGTTCATGTAAACGAGTGTCCTGGCAGAAGAATTTACAGATAGAAGAGATTCCACCCACACAGAAAATGTACAGAAAACACATAATAAAACACTACACTATGAACATACATACGTGTAAAGCACCATCAATAATTTAAAAGGTACTAAAAGTAACAACAATGTTCCTTAAAAGCCTCTCACCCCCTCCTTCCCCTTTTCATTAGTGCTGCCTTGAAACTCTTGTTGTAATATCACGAGCAGCTCTTCTGTGCATTTGGGGGTTTGGAGTGTTCCTGCTCCACCCTTCATCCTCAGAGACACAATAGACGCTGCAAGACAGAGCGGCGAGCAACTTCTTCAGAGTATTTTTGGATGCACATGCAAATCACAGTGGTCTGAGTGTGTGTGTGTGTTGTGTGTGTGTGTGTTCTGAGGACTTTGTTGCGCAGACAGATTTATCAGCGGGTCCTTTGTGTCCGTCCACCTTTTGGCTCCAGCAGAGGGACCAGACAAACACATGTGGTCCATCTAGATTATACCTCATTTAAGATCTACAATAGTCGCATTAGAGGCTGTAAATGGAGGCCTGAATCGCCCGCCTTCACGCTGCTGACAGGTCGCAGATGTACGGATTGTTAACCGGCCGCTGCTCGCTGAAGCAAACGCCGGGATAAGACGTCCTCGGAAGCATATAACCGTAATTCTCCCCCGATAAAAATAAGTCCAAACCTCAGTCGCTGCTGCCAGACAACATTTAATGAGATGCAGGCAGATTGCTAATTGACTTCCTGAATTCCACGTAGCTTAAATCTCCATGGCAACCGGACCAGCCATCTCCTTTCGTACTTTGGGGGAAGAAAAGTTGTTTTAAAGCC
>JAQQZY010000023.1:36380234-36390452 GCA_030068375.1 Ostorhinchus rueppellii | reverse complement strand
AAAAAGATTTTAAAAATGTATAAAAAGTTTTGATGAATTTTCCCCCAAAATGTACCCACATCTATTCAGGGTCACTGGTAATCTATAAACCCAATTTGGTATGAATTCAACCAACAGTTTTGCTGCTACAGACATTCGAATTTTCGCGCATTATAAGTAAATGGGGGAAAAAAAAGATTTGAAAAATTCATAAAAATTTGAACTTTGACCTACCTTTTCCAAATTGTATCCACATATATTGTGGGTCACTAGCAATGTATAAAACCAATTTGGTATGAATTCAACCAATAGTCTTGCTGCTACAAACATTTGAAATTTCATGCATTATAAGTAAATGGGGAAAAAAAGATTTAAAGAATTCATGATTGGTTTTTTTTTTTTTTTTTTTTACTTTCACTTACTTTCCCCAAAATACTATCATATCTATTCCAGTTTACTGGCAATATATAAGCCCAATTTGGAATGAATTCAACCAATGTTTTTGCTGCTACAGATATGAAATGTCACTGTCAATGTAAGTAAATAGGAAACTTTTTTTTAAAAAAGAAATTCCTAAAAAATGTAAACTTTGACCTATGTTTCCCAAAATGTTAGGACATGTATTCTGGGTCTCTGGCAATTTATAAACCCAATTTGGTATGAAATCAACCAATTCTTTTTCTGCTAGAGTGTCAACAAACAAACCAAACCAAAAACAATACCCCTTCCTTCGCGTTCAAGGGGCGATATAATGAAAAACGACCATTGCCGCTAAAACTGTGCATTGAATCTGTCAAAGTCATCACAGCATGGTGTCTTTTGGATATCACCGAGCCTTAACGGTGACACAGAGATGGAGAATATTTCATGAGTACAACACTTAATTCTGGTTTTAAGCGTGCAGCTCTGCCAGATCATATTCCCAGTGATAACAATCTGTCTTTGTTATGCCAATATCCGCCACTAATATCAGACCTCTGAAACATCAGCCAGCCTCTCTTTTTTGGTTTTAATTGCATTACCTTTGATTCCTGACCAATAAGGGTAATCTAATTAAAATCTTATCCAGATGTACCGCAGCCGCTTCCAAATGGTAAAAACCACAGAAATGCATAATTGGCAAGGCTGGCAGAAGGCTGCAGTCTCATGTCCAAGGTAGTTTAATTGTGTGAAGCTCGTACTTCATTGTTTGTATCTGATTGTCCTTTGAATAACTTGTTCTTTATTCCGTGGCCTTGCTTTTTTTTTTTTTAAACAGATGCATGCAAAATGGTTGCCAAGCTACAGATTAGATTCGTTGTCAGACATGCTAGAAATCTGCTATCAGACGAAAACATACTGGAATAAAAAGATTAGCCTATCTGTTTACTCTACAAGCTTCCTCTTCAATTTCAATGTTAAAGTTTATTTGCAAAACAGAAAAATATCACACTTTGCACCCACATCTGCAAACCTTAATGGATTGACACAGTTTTACAAGAGGGGTGTACTCCATCTAGTTCACTGCATTTTGATCAATTCTGTTTTTCAATAACCTCGCTGTGGATTAGCAGCCGAGCGCTCAGACGCCGCAGACAGCTGGCGATACACAATCAAAGCGTGTTCCCGAGACGCATTGTACCTACTATTGTTCGCCGTCATCCGTAGAGTATGCATTATGTATGATGTAGTCATTCCGAATGTAGCACATAAAGTGTTGAGGGCTTTGAGATGAAAGCCGGGACGTCAGAAAGTGAAGATATTCCCTCCAAACTGACCAGCTATCCTGCTGCGACCACAGTGTGTGATCGAATTAAACATCAATCACTGCGTTCGTTAACGGAGCCAACAGCCGACAGGAATCCTAAAAGCAGCAATGTGGAATTTATTAAGCAATTATTTCTGTCTGAAATGTTAGATCTGTACGTGTATGAGAAAAGAGGAGCCCGAATGAAAATGTAAGATAAAGATGGAATGTAGGTCCTGTGGGTACGTGGTCGACCATGTGTCTAGAAAAGGCCATAAGTGAAGAACGTATCGTTAAACTCGCGCACAAGTGGACAAAAGTGTTGGGACGCAGGGATCTGGGATACAAAACGATGATGTCATAATATCGTGGTATATGTAGGATAAATATTATTGCATTGGTTCGTTTGGTTTAAATAGTCGTGATTTAAAATGCCTCAGACGGTTTTTACTTAATTTCTCTCAATGATTTTTTTAAACTTATATTTTATGGTTTCATTTTTGAGATTTTATAACACAAACCTTTCGAACATAGTGTCAGTTGTCGTCCTGTAAATCGTCACCGTCTTAAAATAATTACCTAAGTCATTTTGGCATGTTCGAAAATTGGCCGAAGTCATTTAATTCTCTCATGTTCCACGTTTGACTGACCTTGTTGTTTGTTTGTCAATAGGCATCTCTTGTTATAACTGTTTTGATTAAAATTGTTCGTAAATATCATATATTCAACAAATAGTTCAGTTTTTTATGTTTCCTGAGAAATTTGGGGAAAAAATGGCTTAGGCGGTTGTTTTAACCCCTTAATGCCTGAATTCATTTTCAATTGTAGGAAAAAAAAAAGACTAGTATTTTTTCTTTCAAGTAGGTAGTATTTCGATTGCATTTTGGAGGGGTGGGGGGTGGGTTTGATGCAAATTCATGACAACTGGCATCAAGGGGTTAAGAAGGCGTTAATATCGTCCACTTTTTCCATCGATCTTTGCATGTTGCTTGCTGCAGTCCTATGATATAAGTAAGTCTGTCCATGTTGTGAATTTGTTCTACAACGTCTCCAATTATTTGGAGGATTCCTCTTTACATGATTTTTGTATGATGATATATTTTTTTTTATCCATGACTATGATTTTAAATGTTCATAAATAACATAACAACAACATCATCAACAACAACAACAACAACATCATCATCATCATCATCAACAACAACAACAATAATAATAATAATTTTCTACCATAACTAACCATCTACTTTCTTCACATTTCACTGAAGAAGAAGAATCTCCCATTAAACTTAAAGGAAATATTGATGTTTATAAACTATATGGAGTAAAATATTGGGACACATCATGTCTACAGCTGTAAGATGTCCTGTTCATTATGATTTGAAATAAAAACATTGATATTAATAATTAATAATCAATTTATGTATCACACTGTAAAACTATATTATGACATTTGTCATTATTGTTTTGTATCCCAGACCCCTGTTAGAAAAGAAACACCTGAATTCAGTGTGTCCCTATACTTTTGGATATTTGTGTATGAGTTAGGCAATTATGCTACGAGGCTAATTAAATATTAGAATAGAAAAGGACTTTTTTGTCACCATCCAATGAAAATCCGTTTAGCGGCTCTATTTCTTTTAAGCATCAAACTTAAAGGGCAAATAAAGACTAGCTATATAAAAAGTATCACACAAATTGTGCCAAAAAATATTGACAGTATACAACACTACAAGAAATACTAAGATATACAAAAAGCCAACTCTGTAATATAGATGGAATGATTATTTACAGTATAATGCAGGTAATATACAAGGTGAAATTGAAAACATGGTGCATGACTTGTGATTATTGCACTAAAGCAACTTGTTCTGTTGTGTTTGTTGCTCTGTAGCTCACACTATTGGTGTTTTGCAGTGTCATAAACATAGCCACCAAACTGAACAGACCATTTCTAAGATAGTCTGGAAAGTTACAGAGGTATTCCTATGAGTTATTTTTACACAGTACTTAAAACAGAAAACTCTGCAAACTCAGATATTTCTGGAGAAATAAGACACTATATTAGACTGAAAAGGCTGCTTTTACTTTCTAAGTGCAGAGTTTGTCATGGTTATTATTTGCAAAATTGGAATTGTTTCATGTGCGTCAGTGACTTATTGTCTTTCTTGCGATAATATAGGTGGCGTGCTCTGCAAAAAAGCATAAAATAATAATAAAAAAGCACATCACTACACATAAGTCCTCCATAAACCAAGAGAAAACCCTGTATAAACTCTTGTATAAAAATGATAAAGGATAGTCATTACATGCATCACTAAACAGAAACAAAATGTTTTCTAGGAAAATGTACTGTCAAATGTTCTCCCCATGCTGCCCCAGCTTCACTTTGTCCAAAACAGAGCAATTCTAAAACTTCCCTTTAATAGAGTCTTTCAGGGAGGCACAGGAAGAGGAACAAATGCCTCTATTCAGTAGCGTCCAAAATGCTAATGCCTCCGGCTCTTAACACGTTTATAAGGGTTCCCATGTCACGACATGGCATAGTCCACCCTGATGGTGGCTGTGGTTGGGGACTTGCAAGAAAAAGCCAGGCACATTACTGAACATGAGAAATATGACAACAAGATTACTGGTTTCCCAGGGAACGGAAAGCATGAATCTCTTATTTTCCTCTTAGAAGATGCACGCAAGCATGTTATGTCACAGTGAACATTGACATTTCTTTCTTCCGACCACTGAAACTGGTCACTGAATGGAAGTGAGTGTGGTCCCTGACATTTAACATATCTATAAAAAGTTACTGGTTGGTTACGGTAACAGCCCATATGTCGATGTAGACATGGACTTTGGGTATTTGTTGGAAGGGGAGATAGCGCAGGTGGTCTTCCTGAAAGCCATTCCAGTTGCTTGTATTGAATTCCAGTAACTTTGTGCTCTTATATGTAAATGATGGCAAAACAAGGTCCTGTATTGGCAAAACTTTCTGCAAGCAAATAAATGGAGGGCAGGATGAGTTCAGCGATTGCCAGGGAAAGTCATTATTTCTTATCTGTATTGAAGGCACTCTGCTGAGCTGAGCTGCAGCCTCCGAGCTCTGCTGGATTGATATTATGTCAACCTGCCCAGAGGTATTTCTCAGGTGACATTCTGACGAACCTGTGGGACACACTCAATACTGCATCGACCGGCTGAAATGATTAGTCATCATCAAACTTTTCTTTGAACTCCTAATTCCATTTTCAATATGTTATTCCATGATCCACAGATTACAGCTGTTTCAAACAGATGTGTAGGCAAGACAAACATTGGATTGACTTTATTGAGCTGTTCAGCGGGTGGGATTAAGTCCCTCAAGACAGTCCCAGCAGGAATGATATTGATGTTTAGATAGGAAGTGCAGAGTAAACAGTAGTGTAGAGTAACCAGCTGCCATCAGTATCAGTTTTTACAGCAATTAAATTATGTGTTGGGGTATTTCTTGGTGTAGTGGGGATCTTAACTGATATAAGAGAAAAAATAGAACCAATGGGCCTGGCATGTTCTATCAAGAATCAATGCCCAGTTGAATATCTGGGGTTGTCAAGTTCTGTTCTATGGAGAGTCCTGTGGTCCTGATGCAGGAGATCAATCTCCCAATAGAAGTGTACGGTACTTTCACTGGTGGAGGAGAACTCAACTAATTTAGTCCAAGTCCATATATGACTTTTACCAGTGATCAATAGGAACTACACATTGAATGTAGCTTTAGTTTCCAGTCGTTGCTTTTCCATTGACCTTCAAACTGTGCGAATATAACTTGTGCATAAAAATGTACCTAATGAAACACGACAATTTTGCCAGAACTCTTGTTTTATTTTCCCAATATTTTCTATTGAATATACACATATACCCATGCATACAAAAACAACAAATGAAAGAGCACTCTACTTAGTGCGTAAAAAACAAATGAATCACAAATGAACAAATTGCACCCCCCTCCACTTCCCAGCCCAAACCTTGCCCCACCCCAGGTCATCCAGACCAGTATAAAGTAATGGTTATTTATGTTTTACTAAGTACAACAACAGGCCCACATTCAATCAGGCAGTACCTCTAAGTTTGTAAAAGATGAAATAAAGGGTTGCCATTTGTAGAAATTTGTGCCGTCTATCTAGTTGCATCTCGACATTTGCACAGAAAAGGTCAAGACTTCTGACAAACATTTCTCAGAGTACGACGTAATTGTTTGTCAGTTGCTATGATCGGAGTAAAAACTGAAAATATGTCCAAACTTGGAGCCGATTACCTAAAATGTTCAGTAGTTGGTTGTATTAACAAACACAAGTGGCTGAATGGGACAGAGCAGCACGGTCAACAACCTGGAGAGGGTGGGATGTAAAGTGGCTCATTTGCGTTTAAAGGGCCAACACTTAAAACGACCTTTCTGGTGTCATTACTCAGAAAAAGGGTTGAAGATGGACCAATGGAGTTGAATTAATGAAGAATTCAGACCCAAGCAGAACATTTACAGTTTACGTAGAGCACAAGGAAATGTTTGAAAATGCATAATTCTGTTTAAAAGTAACTATCACTCTTTTAAGAAAAAACATGGTATTCCCGTTAATAATGAGAGAGGAGTTATTTTGACTTAGTTTGATTTATGTGTCATTTACACACATAATGTTTGCCAATTTAAGATATTTCTCACATCAATAAAGTCAGTCTGTTATAAAACTGCTGAAGTATCACTGTAAAATAAGTAAATATGCAGACGACACACCTGAATGTCATTGAAATGATCTCCAGCTTTGTTCTGAAGGTATCTCTGTAGCTTCAGCATGACCAGACTGTAGTAATTTACACGTTTTTTAAATACTTTTTCACTTCGCTCTGAAAGAAGGAGGTGAAATACACCCAGGAAATGGTAGTTTCAGTGTAGAATGTTGAAAATGCACAATTCTCTTAAAAAAAAAGCAAAATCCCTTCTTTTAAGACCCAAACCTTTATAAATTCCCATTCATACCAAGAAACAAAGAATTCCTGTCTATATAGGAAAACTGAAAAATGACCAGTACTATCAGAACCACTAATCAGTCGTTTATAATGTAGTGTACGTTTCCCATTGCGTCTAAAGGCTTGTGATTGAAGTCTCTTCAGAACAAGCCAAACATTTTGTCATTCTACTATTGTGTGACTGAGATCAGTGCTACTATACCACAGCCCGGTCAATGGCTCGGCCTTTCTGATGAGCCACCTTTGTAGCCTTTGTTCCACAGGTCTTTTCTAACAAAAAATGTAGACTTCATTTTCACCACCGACTAACATGTGCATCAAAAGACATAATTAGATTGAGGTTCCTGGTACCATTTAGTGAAAAGGATCTCTTCACTTTGTCCATGTTTGCCTTTTTAGATGTCCTGTTGTCAGGCGCACAATGCCGTGTTCATTCAATCAGCGGTTAACCTGATTATTCAGCCACTCAGTGGTCGGCTGCGTGACCGGCTTCCTATCGGCCAACCCGTTAACTCGGATGAGCTCCAAAAACCACAAAACAAATCTATATTGCAGCGGCGTTTGAAGTGGCACGCATTATTATTACCTTTCTGTGGGCAAGTCTTTATAGATACAGATAGCTTGCCAGGGCTAATGATTTTTGTCTCCATTTCCTCCTCTCGCCCTGACCTGCTACGAGTTCGATTTTACGATTAAACAAATTAGATTTTACCCCACTTAGCAGCAATGCAAAACCACAGCCATTGCAGAAAGATACTGCTGCTGCATCAGTACTCAAATGCACACTCAGACGCCGTCCTCCTCCTCTCGTTGGAACCACTTGATGGCTCTTGAGACCTGAATTAACTCCTCTTTGCTCATTTGAAATGTAGAGCGTTTACTGTCATTACCTTTCAGCCTCCTGCAGCTTAACCCTCCCTACAGCATATGACAAAGGAAACTATTCTGCCGCACCAAAGCTAGCGTAATTGCTTTCTTATCCTGACTCCTCTATAATTCGGAATATTCCTGCATGGAAATAAGGAAGTCGCCGGCGCTGTAACACAATTTCTGTATGATTAATGGAACCAGGAGAACGCAGACAAGGTCACCAATAATGACTCATAATCAGGACACAAATTATATTGATTGGCCCATTTGAGGGGTCTATAATAAGCTTCACTAAACCTCTGGCCATGTCTGCGACCTTTTCTGTTTGCCAGCAGTGAGTTAATGTACTTTTTTTTTAATAAGATAGTGACTTAATAATGGTCATTTGATGTGCAAGTTAGAAACGTATAAAGAGTTCGAGTCAAAAATAGTGATTTACAAGAAAAAATTTGGGTTACTTTTAATTATTTATGACTGTACGTTCATTTAAATGTTCCCGTGGCACAATGACTGTTGGTTTTAAAGGACTGATATTTTCCTTTTCTTTTTTTTTTACCCCTTGATGCCTGAATTTATTTCCAATTATTATGGGGGGAAAAAATTTCTTGTGTTTTTGCTTTCAAGTAGATATTATTTTTGTTGCGGGGAGGATTTGATGTAAATTCGCAACAACAGGCGTCAAGGGGTTTTAAATGAAATTATGCATTTTCAAACATTTCCCTGTGGTCTACATAAACTCTAAATGCTCTGTCTGAATTCTTCATTAATTCAACTCCACAAGTCCATTTTCAACCGTATTTTGAGTAATGACACCAGAAAGGTGACTTTGAGCGTTGGCCCTTTACATGCAAAAGAGCCACTTCAAGCCCCACCCTCTTCAGGTTGTCGGCTGTGCTGCTCTGCTCTGTTCAACCAACAACTGAACATTTTGGGTAATCGGCTCGAAGTTTGGACACATTTTCAGTTTTTACTACAACCGCTGCTGCTGATGAAGAATTGTGGCGTATTCTGAGAAGTCTTTGTCGGAAGTCTTGACCTTATATGAGCAAATGACATGACGCAACTAGTTTTCAACATAAGCAAGAATTAAAACAGGTTATAGAAATCCACTCGGTTTTTGCTGAAATGAATATAAAGATAGTTTTGCAGCACCTGGAGGATTCAAATTCAAGCTGTATGAACTATTACGGTCCAAATACACAAATAAATGAACCACAGACTAATAAAAGTGGATTTAGCAAAATATGACCCCTTTAATAGAGATGAAACTCCCATTATTACTGATGACATGTTGGTGGTAAAACCTCTCTCTGTCTGGTGGCCTGCTATCTGTATTTGTCACAGGGATTTTGCTAATTAGCGTCTGAAGCTGACACTGGTTGCATGTTTTCGTCAACACACCTGTAATCAGTCTGTTTAGTTCTGCTTGGCTTAAAGACTACACAGACTAATTCTTTGGTTTCACATCCAGCCTTGGCTGTTTTGATCTGCTCAGTCAGTTATAATTAACTTTAGTAAATGTGTGCTTTTACTTTACGCAATATTCCATCTCAACATGCTAATTGCTTCAACTGTCAGCCATTTGTTGTTGACTGATGCCGACAGAGTTTTGATGTTGGACCATAAACAGGCTTTCCTCTGTTTTTACCCTTAACCATGTCGTGCATGTGAAGACCTACATGCCTCCGAGACCCACTTTCATTGTGGAATCAGGGTAACAGTTATCTGGGTTATTTGGCTGGTGATGCTGCAACAGTGAATTTACAAATTGGTGTCAGGAGGGAAGGTTGTTTTGCTTGAACATGTGCACTTGACAGAGCAAATGGTGGCATCAAAACAAGTTAAATCCTGACAAAAGAAAACGGCTACATAACAAAAAGTGTCTTGGACATGCACTTGATATTTCAAGGATGTAGTTGCAGTTTCTGTCAGGTTCCAAATTTGATGTTTTTATCCTGCCTGAAAGGGCTCAGAGGACAGTATTTGGACAACTTGAATCCAATAAAATGACATTTCTTTCACACCTTAAGTCCTTTTTGGATCTTTTAGGTTGGTAACCAGTGGCGTCTCTGGCCTTCTCTACTAACTTACCATCTAATTAAATCAATATGTACTAGCTAGGTCCAACTGAAACTTCACCTAATCTCTACCTGGAATTTAGTGCTGCCCCCTGGTGTTCAAAATCAAATTGTGCTGTCCTGAGTCTCGACCAAATAGAGAATGACTTGATGAAGCAAACTCCATACCTATATTTTTGGTTCAACGGTGTCTGTTGGGCTTTCATGTAGCATGAGGTGCTTGGATGGATTAGTTTATCATTGTCATAGTTCACGTAAAAATTAATCTGTGCTTCACACATCCACCATTAGTAGTAATCGGTGTTCAATTAGGAAAAAAAAATCATGAAATTGCATGTAAATAAGTTAAAATAACCATAAACCTAATTACCTCCGCCAAGGAGGTTATGTTTTACTGTGTATTTCTTTGTGTGTTTGTTACCATCCATCTGACTTTGTTTGTTAGCAACATAACTCAAAAAGTTACAGATGGATTTTGATGAAATTTTCTGGATCAAAGAAGAGATGATTAAATTTTGGAG
This sequence comes from Ostorhinchus rueppellii, assembly GCA_030068375.1. Classification (NCBI taxonomy): domain Eukaryota; kingdom Metazoa; phylum Chordata; class Actinopteri; order Kurtiformes; family Apogonidae; genus Ostorhinchus; species Ostorhinchus rueppellii. Next base: position 36,380,283 of record JAQQZY010000023.1, on the reverse strand, counting down.
GCGTTTTGAATCACCGTCTGGATCCAGGAACTTTTTAAAGGATTCTTTA
>JAQQZY010000023.1:36339985-36350119 GCA_030068375.1 Ostorhinchus rueppellii | reverse complement strand
CTGTAAGTTCATGAACATCCATTAGTAATCACCTGAAATATTGACGATCAAACTTTTATGCTCCATTTACCGCAATGCTAACGAAAATTTTAAAGTGATCCAGAATGCAGGATTTCTTCTGGATCATCCTCAAAATTTAACCAGTTCTTCCTTGTGCCATTTCCAACAGTTCCTGAAAATTTCATCAAAATCCGTCCATAACTTTCTGAGTTATGTTGCTAACAAACAAAGTTGGATTGTAACAAACAAACAAACGCACAGTAAAACATAACCTCCTTGGCGGAGGTAATAACATATAAATAATGTCAACTCCAAACTTTCCTCTATGTTTTAGAGCGAAAACAGTAAAATTATGCGACAAAAATGTTTACATCTACCAACTATCCTTTAAAACAATGTGAACAATAGGAACAAATTGAAATTTCTTAAGAAAACTAAGCGCAATTTTAACAATATTATGTCTCGCTTTATCATTTACACATGAAAATGACCACTTACAGATCACAGTGGATCAACAAATACACAAAACATTTAATAACAGGCGGACTTCAGATATTTCAAAATGTTCATATTTGTTTAGATTATTTGGGTTTTTTTGTGAAATAATAGTTTGTTTTAGTGTAAATACAGTAAAATGACATGGCAATGTTTATATTTACAAAGAAAAAAATGCGGAGTTGTGAGTATTTAAAAGTTATTGTGATAGTATTCTACTCACATGACCCACTTGAGATTAAATTGGTCTGTATGTGGAACCTGAACTAAAACAACTATGACCCCTTTAACTCTTAATAACTTTAGCATTATTTATGTACTTTCTAAATTCATACTATGGGACAAATTAGAACCTTTGGCAGGCCGGTTTTGGTCCGTGGGATGTATTTTTGCCACTGCTGTACTGTGTCTATGGACAGGTCCGTCCAGGTATTATATGGGGTGCACTCTGTGCCGTATGTTAGTGATATTCGCATCGGCAGGTTTCTTGTGGGGTGGGTCAAATAATTCCACAAAAGCCCCATGCTTTGGAAAAAAACCTGACTTGCGCATCACTACCATACGTTGGCCTACCTCATAATGAGTACGTGCAGAGTAGAAGTGAAACTAGACACTTTCCTAGTTCCTCTAAGTCTCCCACTGATGTACAACTCCTTCTCCTTTTCCCTACCTTTGGAAACTTTAATTTTAGGGGGCAGGACTTTTGTTTACCGCTCCAGAACAGGGCCCGGATTCGCCTGATCTCTGACTAAATCTGATCTGATCTTCAAAAAAATGCCAGATCGGGCACCCGGTACGATCTTTAGATCAAATTGGGACATCCCTGAATTGAACACAAAATGAGCCTCGTAGCGTAATTGAAATAATAATAAACAGAGGCTCCAGAAGATCCCCAAAGTCTCTTTTAGCTTTAAGAATCTCAATAACAAATATATCATCAGTACATTTATTAGAACGTCTAAATAAAGTGAATGAAACCAAGCTGGCTCAATTATTTTAAAGAGGAGTTCAAGGAAGTTGATGAGGGCCAGGTTTTATTGGCGCATCCATCAGACAAAGTAATTAGACTTTAGATACTAACACAATGGCTTCAATTTCAAGCCTTGGTTGTTGCCCCTTGAGTCAAACTAAACTATTAAAAACACAGACGCACAAGCTATACTTCCCTCTCAGAACTCAACAGTGTTCACGTTGTGTGAGTTAAATGAGCGTCTGATTGCACAAAAAGCTGCTGTACTCATTACACACTTCAGATGCTGCACGAGTCGGGCCGGCGCTTAGCGTTAATCAGCTGTTTTAATTGTTCTTGAACGATCAAATGAGCATCAGTGTGGAGGCATTATCAGGACTGTGAGAGGGGAGTGCGGAGCTGCCGACTTCCCATCACAGGTCTTTAGCGAAGAGAGTATTTTAATCCAGCCTGACAAGACGAGGATCTGGTTAATCCTATTACAGGCTCGCACAGTTAACATACAGTAGACCCACACTCAGCCTGTTGTCTTTGTGGGAGAAAAGAGCAGATGGTGAGAGCTCAACAACTACTGTCGTGAACTCTGAATGGCTGCTGTCGGACCACACCCGCTCCCTAAATAACACATCCACAAGTGCCTTCATTCCTCCAGGAAACAAGACATTGGTTTCGCATTTTGTGGATGTCTATTTACACGGCCTTCTACAATGTGTGATAAATGTGTTTGTAGGTCAAGTGCAGGTGTAATGGTGGAGCAGATGGCTGAAATATGAGAATTAGAAACGGGGAAGTCTGCCAAGAATAGGGTGAAAGTGTGCCAGAAACCTCTCCTTAAGAAGAAGTCAGTGAATGAAGTTCAGCCAGACAGTAGCCGGAACAAAAAGCTGCTGGTTAATAGAATAGAATAGAATAGAATAGAATACCCATTATTGACATTGTGTTACTTCCAGTCAATGCAACAATACGGAAATAAGAGTGGATAGAAAAGTATAAAACTAAAAAGAAGATTGTAAAATTGTAACATTTATATTCTATTTTCCTAAGTAACATAAGAATAGAGCTATGTAGAATAAAAATATATAACTAAAATGGAGAACATGTGACTGGACGCAAATTTACAGTATTAACAGTATGTGACAGTAATCACCGAAATTAGAATATTTTGATGATCGCTTTAGCATTTTAAGTCATTTTTTCCAAGTAAAATGCCAAGATAAGTTATGGTTTCAGGAGTAGAGATGTCAAAATTTCTTGCTTTCATGTATTAGTTGAGTAGATCGTTTCAGGATTTGGGCTTTCCTGGATCTTGTCAAATAAGATACTCAACTAGGAGAGTTTCCTTGACTCAAACTGAGAGTATTTTCGTAAATGAAGGGGCTCCATAAAATCCAACAAAACTCCCAAGCGTTTTCCTTTAAACAATTAAAATGCCTAATTGTCATGGCACGGTCGTATTAAACCCCATAAAGCAAACTCTGGCGTGTTTAGACATGAGGCCTTTGTGTGCTTGTCAAACATTTACTTTGACTGACAAAGGCTCGATGCCAAAACTCGATGCCAAAATGAAATGAAGTGCCTCGGAGTTTTTTTGGATTCTTGTCATGTTTTATAGGCCGAGCAACTACATGGGAAAGTGGCTGAGAGATTATTTGACGGGAAAAATCATACGTTGCAAGCTTAGATTCTGGATCTGTCACTATCATTTAGCTCCAAACTGGATCCTGAAACATCTGAAATCTGTCCTTTATTGTGGCTAATGGCATTACATATGACAGAAATGTAGGTTATAGAGGCTGTTGTATGAAATTGGCCCGCATTCCCAGTCAATTTTCTAATGTTGACAAGTAGAAAGTTTGTCAGGGAACGCTCCATATCTGTCACTCAGAGGGAGCTTTAAAGTAACCGGGAAGATTTCACTTGGCCCACATCACTTCGTTCCCCCTCCTCCCCCCCTGCACCTCCGAGCTTCTGTCCCCTCTGAGCTTTGGCTCAGCAAAGTTAGGGTTCATATTGGCCTTCCCACAGTGAGCAGCTTTTAACCTCCTGCCAGCTTCATCAATCTCAGGCTGCTGTGATCGCTGCTGAAAGGGGCGGGGATTAAGAACAGCCTGGGGGCTTTAAATCAGGCGAGTTTGAAGGAGGTGCCCCCCCCTCCCTTCCTCCTCCCACCCCTACTCCTGTTGTCTCGTATCGTATAGGCCCAATAGACGCTATACCCTCAGATGTCTACGTCGACTTAAGCCGGACCTCCTTGAACCAGATGGCCGAGTCGGTTCTCAATAAATGTTAAGCGAAGGGTGAGAACAAATTAAATCAAAAGGCAAATCATCAAGCACAGTTTGAGCAACGTGTAATCCATCTAAGGTGGTGAGGGATTTTAGCCAGCTAGCGCTATAGGATGATGATAACACATCGTCTTGGGATTAAACCCCCCCCCCCTCCTTCTTTGTGTTTTAAACAAGCCAATCTTTCCAGCCAATTAGCTCAATCCCTTACGTTTTGATTTTAATCTAAACATAAATCACTATGTCTGGGAACGAGTCAAACAAAAGCCAGCCCGAGGCGTTTCTCCGGGATGACTTATAACTCCGACTTGAAACAAAGTCAATAAACGTGACTTGTGATTGAGTACCGCGGATTATGTATTGTGTCTGAGGTGAGGAGGTTGGTGGTGGTGTTGGGGCAGAGGTGACGGGAGGGCATAAGGATAGTATCGGACCGTACGACGTTCAGATGGATTTAATAACATTAACCCTTTAACCCCTGAGATATTATTCCAATGAAACGTGCTGCTGTGATGTGTCGTAAAAGCTACTGTGAGTATGTGCTTGTGTTCCTTTTCGTCAGTGGTTTGGTTTTACTGTGGGTTTTAGGGTCAAAACAGGTGGAAGAACAGAAAAAGACAAAGAGAGGAACGGAAGTTTGAAGGGTTTGGAGTAAATAAAGCACTCAGAATGTACATGAATAAGAGATTTAGGATGTTGGACATGAACTTTGAACTGGAACACACCGAACAACAAGGATCTGAATTTGGGCCCAGTAGTTTGTATCAAGGTCATGGAGTCTTTATTCGTCTCCCTTGCATGTATAAGAATAATAACAGAACAGATCACACCCCTTACACTGTTACACGTGTTATCTGGCTGACCTTACTGGCTTCTTGTCTGTCTGTTTATCCTGTGTAATCTGCTCATTCATGAACTTCACAGAGAAAGGGTTGTGTTTACATAGTGGAACCAGCTGATAGTGCCATACCGTAACATAGGCTCAAATGTTGCTCAAAAAAAGAAAAAAAAAACATATTTACATACACATATCAACATATTTTTACAGACACAAAGCAGCCTGAGTGGAGGGAGGACATGCAGGCACTGGTGGATTTGAGCACAGACACTTGCCACTTGTCAATAATCACACCGAGGCATTTGTTTGACCTGCTCACTGTTGCACCCATGCATGTCCACAGAACCGTGATCTCTCCTGGGGTCCACTAGCATCTCCACTGTTTTCCTGTGTTGATCTGCAGTTGGTGAGCATCACACCAGTTAACAAAGTTGTTTTGGACTCTTTTTTTCTAAATCAGTCCAGCTAGCACCTGGTTGAACTACAAAAAGCAGTTACATGTACTCGTTGTCTTGCGCTTATCTGGGTCCGGGTCGCAGGGGCAGCAGCTTCAACAATGAGGCCCAGACAGCCCTCTCCCCAGCCACTTCCACCAGCTCTTCCAAGGAATCCAGAGACGTTCCCAGGCCAGCCGGGAGATATAATCCCTCCAGCGTGTCCTGGGTCGGCCCCGAGGTCTCCTCCCAGACGGACATGCCTGGAACACCTCCCTAGGGAGGCATCTTCACCAGATGCCCGAACCACCTCAACTGGCTCCTCTCGACATGGAGGAGCAGCAGCTCTACTCTACTCCGAGTCCCTCCCGGATGTCCGAGCTCCTCACCCTATCTCTAAGGCTGAGCCCGGACACCCTGCGAAGGAAACTCATTTTGGCCGCTTGTACCCGCGACCTCATTCTTTTGGTCAATACCCAGAGCTCATGACCATAGGTGAGAGTCGGAACGTAGAGCGACCGGTAAATTGAGAGCTTTGCCTTTCGGCTCAGCTCCCTCTTTACCACAAAGGACCAATTTAGCTTCCGCATTACTACAGACGGCACCCCAATCCACCTGTCGGTCTCTCCCTCCATCCTACCCTCACTCGTGAATAAGATCCCAAGATACTTGAACTCCTCCACCTGAGGCAGGACCTCCTCCCCGACCCAGAGTGGGCACGCTACGCTTTTCTGGCTGAGGACCATGACCAAAAAGCAGTTACACAGTCAAAAATCAGTAAACACACACACACACAAAACCCATTCACAAAAATCACAACAACACTGTAACAACAGTTAAAACAAAAAACCTTTAAGGAAATCTGTCAAAAAGCTTAAACTGTTTATTTTTTATAGTGGGTCAGTCTCACTGCTCTGTGTTTTGCCCCCCCATTCCACAGGTTGGGCGGGGTGCACTGAGCATGCTCAGATGTCTATGCAAAGAACAAGGCCTATTCTTTTAGTCCATTTTGAAATTAGTCTTATTGAGCAAACGGTTGAATTTTTATGAATATTTTAAATAAATCATACATTCCAAAAACTCACCACAGACACGTCAAAGGGTTAAAGGGTTAACATGACGCCATGGTTGAAAAGTTCAGGCAGCGCGCTCATCTGAAAACAGGCACGAATGAAATCGACTCCTCTTGTTATTTAATTACACGTCTTAAACACGGGTTTGACCCCGGCGTTTCCTATCGAATTCGTTACGGCTGCGAGAAGATGAGAAAAGAGCAGAGTCGAGAGCTTTTACATGGACATTGTACAGCTGGATGACCATGCAGTAGTTACTGTACGGCACTGCGTCCCGTGTTGGCATTATTACTGAAATGAAGCACTTAGCAGAAACCACATGCCGTCTCTGACAGTAATTGGACGCCCTCTCAACACAACACTAAACTGGACTCTGTTCTCTGTGCATTTGCCGTTGTTTTTTGGACCATTAGCCTCATGATTCCACATATTTCTACAGTTTTGCCATTATTTCACTTTTTTGTTCTGAAGCTGTTGAGCTAATTACCCCAGAGCGACCTCCTGAACTGGGTCGCAGCCCAACACCAGGAACTAATGACCCGATCCTGCAAATGGTTTTACAAAGGAAGAGCGCAACGGACAGTAACATTCCGGTCTTTCCACACTCTTTCCCATCTTCCTCCTCCTCCCTCCTCCTCCTCCACTCCTGCACTCCGGACCCATCATGTGCTCATTACGGCTCAGCCTCTGGTCTGTTAGCTGGAAAATGATCCAGTGCTCTGTACTCTGCAGTCTGTCAGTGTCTGAGCGTGTGCAGACGGCATACTCCATCTGACTGTTAACTACGTATGCTGTTTATGCTTTGCACCCCTCGGGGCAACAATATTTGCTGCAGTAATAGATAAATGTTTAGCTTGCATTGTTAATCTGGGTGTTATTGTTATCAGGAACATGCAGGCGCCGATGTGTGATTACATCGGCTCAATAGTATCTCAACTTTGATGTTAATTTTGACAATGATTTAAGTCTTGGCTTGAATCTGGAATACATGCCTTCTCCTCCTCTCAGTAATGTTGAACATCTGCCATGCATTAGTAAATCCTCAGCCCCCACCTTTCATTAGTATATTTATTTATTTCCATTGTCGCATGCAAAACACACTTTCCGCAGCACACATCTGCAGACATCACATTACAAAACAACCTGAATCCCGTGGGAAAGGGGATGATAGGAGCGCTTTAATGTGAATATTTCTTTGTCGTGGCTGAATATGAACCCTGTTGATGCATATAAAACTGTGCCCGGTTCTGGATGGCTGAGCAGAGAGCAGCCAGGCTCCGAGTCACGGGGGGATTTGTCGTGTTTTGGGTTTGCCTTAAGTGTCTGCCAGCGCGTGGGTGGATTCATGGGGCCTTCTCCGTCTGTGCCGTGTTTTTACAGGTACACGTTGAGCGCCGCGCCGGAGAAATGAACTGAGGACGCACCGGAGATCAACGCTTTCTTGAGGAAATCTTGAAATTGGGAAAACAACGAGAAAAAAACAAACAAAAAAAGCATCATGAGGTTGCAGCTGAGGAGAATATTCGCTGCCGCATTAGGCTTGGTCACCTGCATTTGTGCCTTTTCTACGACTTCAGCCTTTGACATCCCATTGGAGGGTGAGTACTGACTTGTACTATGATGCATCACCACTATCGCACCATCACAAAGGAAACTGAAACAATAGACTATTAATGATGAGCAGACACGCTGGCATTTCTATTGATTTTATGGCACTACCATCGTATGAACCTAACAATACTTTATTTATAGACACACCTAAAAGCACCACATGAAGCACCAAAGAAAAGGACTTTTCTGTTTGTTTTTTTTGGATTTTAACAATAAATGAACAGGATTGATTTGACTTAAATAACTTAAATGTACAAAACCTATTGTAGAAATACACAGTGTAACTACTGAGGAGGTTAAAGGTTCAATATGTAAGATTTGCACTTCCTTATGTTGAACTACATATGGTGACTTTTAGGAAACTTTGGTGAAATTTCAACTCCCTAAAAAAGACTTTCAAAGTTTCCCTGCTTTTGTTTATATGACAGAAATGTAAAGGTGAGAGCAACAGCCTGTTTAGTCGACCAATCAGCAGCCGGAATGGATGTTAGGGCTTGGCGATACCACACTTTTATGATTCAATAAGATACTGACTACTTTTTAGGCATATATAATGGATTAGATTAATATAGCACTTTTCTATGAAGGTATACTCAAACTCATTGGATCCATTATTTAGTCACTCTCGCATTCTTGCTCTGATGGTGGTAAACTACATTTATAGCCACAGCTGCCCTGGGGCAGACTGATGGAAGCGTGGCTGCCATTTGTCACCTTCGGCCCCTCCGACCACCAAACATTCATACACATTCATACACCAGTGTGAGTGGCGGGAGGGTGGAGTGTCTTGCGGCTGACCTGAAGAGAGCGGGATTTGAACTGCCAACCTTTCGGATATTGGATGACCTGCTCTACCACCTGAGCCATAGCCGCCACGTATATAATCAATACCTGGTGCCAATATTTTCAGTGATTATTATTTTTTTTAAATGCTGCACTTAAAAGACATGTCACATGACAAATACTGTCCATATAACAGCCTTAAAGTACATAACCTTCGGTGGCCATTTTTAAAGCAATGACATAAATTTAGAAAAACACAAAAAATTATAAATTATTAACACAAATATTAGTTCAAATATAAAAATAAAACACAAACAATAATATAAATATAAATCAAATAAAAAATGTCAAAATAAAACTCATAAATAGCAAATAAGTAGCACACATGATTTATATAAAAATATAGAACTAATACATGAATGAAGAAATGACATAATTTGATGTAATCATTGAATATGTGTTGCCAACTTTTCACCTGTGGAAAAAATTACGACAAAATGTAGTCTGTGGAGTAAAAATGTACAATACTGCACAAACACCGGCAACCTTTTTACAGTTTTAAATATGTGCAGCTGACTGAACAGTTGCTAGCAGGCTAAAAACAGCTAACGCAGTCTTTCCCAACGGGGGTGGGGGGGACACTGTCGGGGGGCGTTCAGGAGGAGAAAGCCGAGAAGGGGGGCGTTGAGACCAAAATGGGGGTGTTAAGTTATGTAAGTATCAATATGAAGCAACATGTTATGTCAGTGGAATCACTTCACTTCTGGTCACATGATATGGATGGACTCGTTCAATTTCATACTGGAGTGAGGAGGCGGTACAAAACCTTGAAGTAAGTTAATGATGCAGATGTGACACTGGTGCTTTTATTTCTTACTTATTACTGCTACTACTACTAACAGTAATAATAATAATAATAATAATAATAATAATAATAATAATAATAATAATAATAATAATAATAATAATGGATTATATTTCTATAGTGCATTTACAAAGAGAAAAATTTTAAGTCGGGTATTTATAGGTTATTATGGGATTGAATTGGTCTGAATGTAGAACCTGAACTAAAATGATTGTGATCTTTGTGTAATTTTTGCATTTCACAAATTCATCCCAGGGGCCGGACTGGACCCTTTGGGGGGCCAGATTTGGCCCCTGGGGCTGCATGTTTGACACCTGTGCTTTAACCCTTTCATGCATAGTGGTCACTACAGTGGACAGCTGTTCTAAGGTGTCCTCTTGTATGTTCATCTTCACTGTAGTTTTAGTGTCATGTGCTGGTGTTTGTGTTAAAGCTGGGGTTTGAGATGTTTTCCTGCAGCATTTTTTTTTTAATTGCTAAAAAATCTCCTTCACATCCTGATTGAAAACAATTAATTAAATGCTCTGACACAAAAATTAAAACTTTTAGCCCCCTGTGGGATGGACAGGACTGAAAAAACAACATCCAATCATTTTGCGCGCCCACTCGAAATGATTGAACGCTGATATGTCTATCAAAGTCAACTGCCTTTTGGCCCCGCCCCCTTCCTCCTCCACATGCACCCCTCTTTGGGCACGAATCCCACGTTCTTAGAAGCTTGGAGCTCCTACCGAGGAAACTGAGCCAGAGCTTGGATAGCTATATTAGCTAGCATACAAA
>JAQQZY010000023.1:36214754-36227603 GCA_030068375.1 Ostorhinchus rueppellii | reverse complement strand
TCTATCTATCTACCTACCTACCTACCTACCTACCTACCTACCTACCTACCTACCTACCTACCTACCTACCTACCTACATACCTACCCATCCATCCATCCAAGTCCAGGTCAACAGGGAACACTAAAAACATAAAAGTCAAACCTCTCCTCTGCATCCATAACTGTGATATTTTGCTTCACTTTTCTGTGATACATGTAATATCTACACATATTAACTCGTTTGGTTTGAGTTTCAGAAGAAAAGTGTGTATTTTCCCAGTTTCCACTTCCTGCTGCTTCAACCCAAGATGCTTTATTATATTTTATGAATTTGGCTTCCGTCTTGCTGGGCTGTTTTTGCAGTGTAAGGACACTCCAGGAACTGTAAAAACACTATCATAAAAGTAATTTAATCGCTGGATCAGAAGATAATTACAGCGAGTCATAAGTTCAGATGCTGATTAAATCATATAAAGTTCCACAGTCATGCTCTCCATCTGTGTGTAATGTGGACGGATGTGAACACAGGGAAAAAGGGTAATCCAGGAATCACCCCAAGCTTGTATCCAATAACAATGCAATTTCCCAGCCGTTTGTATTATTTATTAAAGTGCTGTTGAGGGCACTGAGTAAATTGTCTTTATTGCCCAAATGGTGTCTTGCAAATCCTGATTCACTGTATTTGGATGTGATAATTATTACCCAGGATTCAACGTCCTCTGCAAAGGACACATTTGTCAGTGTAAGTGTGTGGTAATGCATATGTTAATATACAGTGTGTGGCTGTCAGGAGCTTCACAAAGCTTTAGCAGTTGTTCAATTTACAAGCCATCTGGGAGAGTGTAATGCAGACAGCCAGATTACAATATGAGGGATATTGATGCATACGTTAGCAACCCTCCTTCAAATAAAGTTTTATTGCATTGCACCAAGGAATACCGGGAATAATGTATGGTCTAATGATATTTTACCTGGGTTGGATTTTATTTTCACAGCTGGGCAAAAGTAGGAATAAAAGTCTGGCTTTGCAAAAACTCAAAATGATGAATCAAACGTGCAGGGCCAAATACAAATGAATAGAGCTAATTGAGCAAAAACAATCTCTGGTTTATTGAGCAAGAAATCAATCGAACATCTTCCTGTGGTCAGCTGCTGCAGTTTTACAGTCGGCATCGCGGAGCTAGTTTTTGTCCCTGACAGATGAATATGGGTTGTTCCTGTTTGTTTACTCCAGTGTCTCGTGATTTATTTACTCATATTTTCTATAAAACAAGTCTTTCTTAATCACTTGTACTGAAGTAATAAGAATTTTAATATCTTTTTGGGGTTTTACATACTTTTTTAATGACACGCATTCAGTTTTATAATGTTTTCTTCTAATCACTTTTGAGGACATGAAAACGTGGAACGTCGAGATCCTTTATTTATCGTCAAAATAAACAAAAAAACGCTGTATTATACCACTGCTTCTCAATTATTTTCTATTACGCCCCCCCCCAGGAAGAAGAAAGTATGTCTCACGTCCCCCCGACTATGAATAGTATCATTTGTGTATAAAATTCTATCTAAGTACACCTCTGCATAACATTGTATCCTTATTATCATTAAAGATAATAAGGATAATAAGCCATGTTATTTGTACACCTTGCGACAGTGATGCTAACAGTCCTCGTTGGATCATTGAAGTATAGCATTCACAAAGCGGGATGATTGTTGGGAATATTTGACACATTTTCGCTGAAAAAACTCAAGTGGCTTATTAGCATCTGTAAGTGACGTCTTCATTTTTTTTGCCGTCCTGCTGTCCACTGCCAACATTTTTAGCCACAGTAAACTCACCGGCCTGTCCTCGGCTCCCACTGTAGTCACAGTGAAGCCAAGCGCTACATGTGCTTCGTAATATTTCCTGTTCTTAGCTTTCGGGAAACTTTCGGTTGTCTCATTACGTCCGTCTCTCTCCGTCTTTCTTTTCAACCCCACACATAGAGCTAATACTGCATGCGCACACTCTTACAATGAGAGCACCACTGTCATCTACTGTAGTGGAGGTGCAATTACACTTTATTCCAGTACAACAAAAAAAAAAAAAAAAGAAGGATATTCCCTGGGGTCACACACGCCTCCCCAGCACTGCACCACGCACCCCACTATTTGAGAAGGACTGTGTTATATGAAATCCATTTGAGCTATAAATGTGATTAATTATTATTGGATTTAAATTCTCTAATATATGGTGCGGCCTTAGCCTTTGATCAATACAGCACAGTTAAATATAATGTATTCACAGCTGAATATCTCGTCTATATGGAACATCGGTACGCTCCCATTGTCCTAGTTGCCTGACCTCAGATAACACTGGTTTACAGGTAAAATGCTTCCAGAATAAAATTAGTGAATTTTTACCTCATGTGCATCACTGATTAAGAAATATCAAGTCAAAAATGTTGTTTGGCTGAAGTCGCTAAATGGGTCAAGATGTGAAATTTGAGAATTAACGATAGAATGGATTTTACTCCAAAGGAATATTAGTCTGGGAGCTACCAGATCTATTTCAAAACACTGTCTCCACACTATAATACATTCACTTTACAGGTTTTATCCAGTGAAAGATTTAAAATGTATTGTATAAATGTACATAAACCAATATGTGTAAGAACACTTTATTGTATACCTTAAACATCAGCAAACCAGCACTTTTGTCATTTGTTTTAGAATTAACCCATAAGGACCCAGTGTGACTTTTGTGCCAGTTCCCATATATTTTTTCTCTCTTTTTAACCTTTCTTAAACAATTTATCACCATTTATTATAATATTATCCTGTGAATTTAACATTTTTTCAAGAGGAATTTAACAGTATGTTCAATTGACTGAAATGAAGATGTTCATAAAAGTCAAAGGTTATTGTGTCAAAACAGAAAAAAAACTGAAGAAAAGGCTTTTTCAGTAGCATATTTCATTAACTGAACATAAACCCAGTGTGTCCATCCACTGTCATTGATCCAACTCCATGAGTTTTACTGGTGAATCAATGTTGTAGAAGATGACAGTGTTTCCATGGCAACTACAGAGCCTTAAGATGACAGACTGTATTTTACACCAGTTATTATTCACATTGGATTTATATAGGATTCATGGATCAACAGTTTAGATCTGTTGATGCTTTTGGTTGATTTTGGACGTTTAGGTCTTTGTGGGTTAATCTTATTAAAATGCATAACATTTAGCACATTTAATCTAATTTAATCTAAGGCTCTGATCATTTCTAAAAGTCTAACTAGTAATAAGTATTAGAATAATGAGCATGATGTACAAATCTGGTCTTTGAGGGCTGGTATCCTGCATGTTTTCTATGTTTCCCTCCGGCACACTTGGTTCAATTAATGATCAGCTCGTCATCCAGGTCTTCAGAAACCTGATAATGATGTAATGGCTTCCAGGTGTGATGGAAGACGGAAAGATCTAAAGCAGGGGTGTCAAACTCATATTAGTTCAGGGGCCACATTCAGCCTAATACGAGATAAAGTGGGCGGGACCAGTAAAATAATAATAATAATAAAAAGATAAGAATGCATAAATTAGGTCAAATCCAAAGTTTTCTGTGTTTTTGAGTAAAAAAAAAAAAAAAAAGTAAAATTCTGTCGTGAAAATGTTTGTTTACGAACTTTACTTGAACATAACATGATCTAATATGAACAACCTGAAAATTCTGAAGAAAAATAAGTGCAATTTTACACTAAAATGAAGACATTTTTTTTTCTTTTATTATTTATTGTTTATTCTGATAATATTTTACTGGTCTGACCCACTTTAGATTGAATTGACCTAAAATGATTTGAACATCGTTGATTGTTAATGTATTCAGTGTAATTTTTGCATTTCACACATTCATCCCAGGGGCCGGATCAGATGCTTCGGCGGGCCAGATTTGGGCCCCGGGCCGCATGTTTGACACGTGTGATCTAAAGGTTCAGGATACTGGCCCTCGAGGACCAGATTTGAATACCTCTGATGTACAGTATCATATATAGTATGATTTATTATAAAAAATAAATAAATAATAATAATAATAATAATAATAATAATAATAATAATAATAATGTGGTATGTTTTCACCTAAATATCTGAGTTCATTTAGTAATCAATAGTTAGTAACAGTGTAATAATTATAGTAACATTTGAAGACATTACAGAGTCACATCATGATATTGGCCTATATATGTTAGAGCGTTTGTGTGTTATACTCTAAAAAGGCCTGTGCTATCATCCATCAGCCGGAGCCTCCTTCTGACATCCTGCCTGGTACGAGTCGAGGCGTTTCCCTCGAGCCTCGGTCTTACTCCGGGTAAGACTAATGACTGGCTGGCTTGAGCGGTCTGAGTTTCGCTGTGGTCTTTCCCTCCGGTTCTCTGAAGCTTCGTGGCCGAACTGAAGCCTCCCTCTGCCGCTGTGATCCAATCGGGCGAAGACTCGCGTTATCTGCTGCGAGTTCACCTGCGCCGCCGACCACCTGCACAGGCCGCCTCACCGGGGGAGCAGCCTCCTTCCGACGCTCAGACTGCATTTTTCACTCCGGTTCCTGCAGGATAAGCTCCAAACATGACACTTCCAAACACCCTCCTACTTTGAGAGGATCAGCCTCAGTGCTCAGCAGCAGTTTAGGCTCCGTTGCTTCTGACCTTCAGGAGGAAAAGCAAGTGGATAAAATAATAAGCACAGAAATAATATGAGATTTTATTTGTGCTGACACGCTGCGTGAAATGGTCGTGGTAAATCTGCCGGGATTTGGAGGGAGACTTTAAGCAATAACCTACAAAAGATGACTTCAGTTAAGGAGGCGGGACGTGAAGCTGTGGAGGTCCGCCTTCCGTCCTGTCCTCGATGACTGTCCTCAGGCTGGAGCCACGTTTCCCTTCATGACATTTACATTTAGGGCTTATCTGTCGTGTGCATTCAAATCCCATTTCTGTGTCCCTTCACAAAAATTTGTCATGGACTCCATCTCCTTCAGTAGTTTACGCTTCATCCCTGAGTAGCCATCGCTTCAGACGTTAACCATACGAGCACTGGTCAAGCTATCGCATGTTTTCATATGATATAACAAGTGTTGCCAGTCACAACAAACCCCGCCCCTCGCAAGTATTTCACCCCATTATAAGTAAAACGGGAAGATTTGAAAAAATTCTAAAAAGTTTGAACTTGGACCTACTTTTCCCAAATATATTCAGCTCTATTCTGGGTCACAGGTAATCTATAACCCCAATTTGGTTTGAATTGAACCGTTAGATTTGCTGCTAAAGTGTTAACAAACAAGTGTTGCCAGACACAACAAACCCCGCCCCTCACACATATTGTCGCTCATTTTGGTATTGGTCCAGCTGATGTCATCATGTCTATTGCCTTTATATATATGTGCCAAATTGGAAGTAAATTGAAACAAAATTGGCATGTTTATAGACAACTGAAATTTCGCCCATTACAGGTGGTCCTCGGGTTACGCCGTACTCGACCTATGATGTTTCAACTTTATGACACCTGAGTCTCATCCGCCATTTTGTCTCCAGCACCATACTGTAGTAGTAGTTCAGCGTAGAGTCTACAGTGTATGTGTTTGTGCTCCGTAATTTTCTGTGTATCCTCGCCTTTGTCACCCTCCTTTTTCATATCATGGCCCCAAAAAAGAAAGCAGGATCTCCTTCTCCTTCTTCTCCAGCCACCTCTCAGCAGTGATGGCAAGTACAGCATCTTATTTTTTTATTTTAAGTTGTTTTATTGAATTAATATGAAGTATAATACGTGTATTCGGATATTTATTTAGAGATTTAGGGGGTATTAAAGGGTTAATTGCGACTGACGCGGAAATTCAGGTTACGTCGCCAGCGTAGGAACGGAACTCGTTCGTAACCACCTGTATAAGTAAATGGGGGGAAAAGATTTTAAAAATGTATTAATAATTTGAATTTTGACCTACTTTTCCCAAAATGTAACCAGATCTATTCTGGGTCACTGGTAATCTATAAACCCAATTTGATATGAATTCAACCAGTACGTTTGCTGTTGGACTGTTACCCTTTGCCTCTTGTTTGGGGGGGGGTAATAAGAATCATAATCAGAAAAATTGCAGAAAAGAAATGATCAATACTGTGAAATGTATTTATATATGTGTATATACAAAATATGCATATTAAAACACATTATTAAACAACAGTGATTGTACAATATGTACTAGACCAATATTAACAATATAAGTAAAAGCATAGATAAATAACTGTGTAAAAAATATAAATGTGTGATTAAAATGTAGTTATACAAGTGCAGTTTTTATTATTTTTTATACAGTTTTTATGTTTTCTTGATAATAACCAAAATCACTCAATCATCATAGCCATTGTTTTTGATGACTTTTGATGGTCTCATAACTTTTCCTGTGATTGTTTGTAGAATTCAACGTGTGATGGCCACAGGTGTGGTTCAGTGGTGCATTTAGGTGAAAAGAATGTTTTACTGAACGTAACTGACCAGTACATTATGGAGTAGGTGAGTGGGATTGTCCACTATTGTCCTGATTTTGGAAAACATTCGCCAGATAATGACACTTTTTGAGAGATACATCTTCACTACGCTATCATGTACATTTTCTTCATGTACAAAAAGTACTGGAATAAGATGATGGTGAATATGTGCGGTTTAAAGTGTCTTTAGTCCTGTAATAGAAGATAGGCATGTGTCCCACTTCCCACTCATGGTCAGCTGGGATCAGACTCAGTCCCCAGACCATATATAAGGTAAGTTAAATGAGTATCTGATGACCTCGTTTTCTACTGTGATACACTGGCCGTCCCAAAAAAAAAAAAGGCACCTGCAGAAGTTATCATGTACCAAATACTTTCCACTGGATAATTACTGCAGTGATTAATATGTTTCAGTTCTTTAACCCTTTCAGAGCTCCTCAGATCTTCAGTTTGTAGAGAGCATAAAGATCAGATTGTGTTCAATGGATAAACGTCATGTGGTCTGATGAGTTCCAGAGGTGGATGAGGTGATTACCCATCATGCCTAGTGCCTACAGTACAACTCTGTGGAGGCAGTGTTATTGCCCCGCCCCCCATGGAAAGGCAAGGGGTGTTGTTTTTGGTTCGGTTTGTTTGTTTGCTTCTTTAACACTCTAGCAGCAAGACTACTGCTTCAGTTTAAGCCAAATTGGGTTCATGGATTGCCAGTGACCCAGAATAGATGTGATGACAGTTTGGGAAAAGAGGTCAAATTTTTGTTTTTTTAGTTTTTCATTAACGTGTAATGGGTGAAAATTCACATCTGTAGCAGCAAAACTATTGGTTGAAATCATACCAAATTGGGGTTATAGATTGCCAATGACCCAGAATAGACGTGGTTACATTTTGGGAAAAGTAGGTCAAAGTTCACATTTTTTATGAATTTTTTTAAATCTTTTTTTTCCTCCCATTTACTTATAATGGATAAAACTTCAAATGTCTATAAAAACATCAATTTTGTTTCAATTTACGCCAAATTTGGCACATACCTAGAGGCAATTGATATACTGACATCAGAGGGGTGGGGTTTTACAGGGTGCTTGTTTACTGTATAATGTTATATTGATCCCAAACTTTCCTGGAAAAAAGTACCTAATGGAAGTTGGGACTTTTCAGAATTCCTGGAATTCTTTGGGGCGGGGCTGTGCATTGAAGAATACTGATTGGTGAAGGAAGGGAAGTATTTTGTGATCTGAAGTGTAATTAATCTGGCAGAAAAATGGAGTAAAGTAGAGAAAAAAAGTCCAATATATGAGCTTAAAGAAGCAGGATCTATGGACCCCCACAAACACTGGGCCCCATGAATTTGGCATGTTTACCCCACCACACCCCACCCTCCCACCCATCCATCCACCTGTTATCAGAGCTCCAGTCAACAAGTCTCCATAAAATACATCTGAATTCTGTTGTGTATGCTTCGTGTATACATTGACAAAGTAATCTTGAAACTTGATGTCCCAGAATTCCCATCGTACATGAAGGCAGCATCGGTACAGAACTTGAAAGTATAGTCCTATGGCGCCCACATCATTTTCCTCCCCACAAACTTCCTCTTCTTTAACCTTGTCGAGTTGAACAAACAGGCAGTTCAGAGGACACAGCTCTGATTAGGCCACTGTACATAAAGCGCCCAGACAAGCACAGTCAGCGGCTGGACGGTAAATATATCGGAGCATTTAGCAGCTAAAGAGCCACACATTTCCCTCTGAGGATCACAATTTAACAGCCCAGCAGGCCCGTTTCAGAAGTCCAACCCATATCTAAACCAGTCTTCAAAAGCAGGCGAGTCCAGCGCCAGGAGGGATTATTTTTCAGGACTGATGACCTCGTTGACATTGATATTCTCTACATGAGAAGGAGATGAAAGAGCCGAACAGGTGACGCTTATCTGATGCTGGAGCAGATTATCTGATTTCATCGTCTAACTGACCGGAATCCTGCTGCTACTGTTTTGTTTCTGCACAGCTCACATATCTTAACTTGATCTCGGCCTATAAATCAATTTGAGGCTTTGTGTGTGTGTGTGTGTGTGTGTGTATTTTTGTGTCTTGAGAATGTTGAAGTAAAAGGTTAATCCATAAAAGTACAGCCAAAACTTCAGCGATGACAAAGTAGATACGACGTTACGGCATCGCCTTCAGAACATTAACCCATAAAGACCCAGTTCTACTTCACTGACTGTTCCCAAATGAGATTTTTCCTCTGTATTTAACCTTTTCTAGTGATTTATTCTATTATCGTCCTCTGTATTTTGCATTTGTTAGTGAAAATCAGGTATTTTCCTTTATTTCATTTGCTGATCATGTCGACCGAAGGTGTCAAAAATGCAGCCCGTGGCCCAAAACCAGCCCGCCGAATGGTCCGATCTGGCCCATGGGATGACTTTATGAAATGTAAAAACTACACTGAAGATATAAACAATCAATGGTGTTATGACAATCAATGATTTTATTTCCGGGGTCACATACAGTATAATATGATATCAAGTGGATCGGACAAGTTACACATTTTAACGGCCTTTAAATGATAACAACTCCAAATTTTTGCTTTAGAGTGGAAAAAAATTTAATTATGTGATATCTGATTGTGAACATAACAAACCAAGTGTACGGTGGCCAAGACCCGCCATCGCTACAAATAAAAAAAAAATGCTGCAAACAAAAATAAAATGATGCCAATATAAAAAAACAGCTGCAAACAAAAAGCAAAAATTGTCCAATATTAAAAAAAACAGCTGGAAAAAAAGAAAACGATGGCAATATTTAAAAAAAAAAAAAAACAGCTGCAAACAAAAAGAAAACGAAAAGCCTATCATGGAAAAACGGTTTTGGCGAAATTGACATTTTTCTATTGGGCAAATGTTTATACACAAGTTGGGACGCCGTTCAGTGGGGGGGGGGGGGTAAACATGATAAATTCATGAATAAAAGTCAGAAGTTTCAGTTTTGTTTCATGCCAGTGTAAATCAGACCACACCCCCATGTAACACCCCTCCCCCATACACCCCCCCACCCACCCCCCTCCCGTTCTGACATATTGGCAAATTGAATTTTATGAAGGGTCCATAATGTTTACCTTTAATGGGGCCCACAATTGGCAGTTGCACCCCTGTACGCAGGTTATATTTGCACAATTTGAGGGTCAGTGAAAAAGCAACTACTGATACTTTAGCTCAATCGGGCTTACACATTTGAAAAAAACAGTTGTGATGAACCTCATACGCTGCTTTAAGAACACTTAGAATTTCCTTGCATTTATTACCTCCACCAAGGAGGTTATGTTTTTGCCAGGGTTTTGTGGGTTTGTTTGTGTTTGTTTGTTTGTTTGTTTGTTTGTTTGTTTGTTTGTTTGTTTGTAGCAACATAACTCAAAAAGTTATGGACGGATTTTGATGAAATTTTCAGGACATGTCTGCTCTGGGTCAAGGAAGAGATGATTACATTTTGGAGGCAATCCGGATCACCGTCTGGATCCAGAAAATTTTTAAAAAGGATTCTTTATCATTGTGAGACACGGTATAACAGCACAGAGTTGCATATGAGGTCATTGAGCACCATCTAGTGGAGGAAAGTACAAACAGTACCAGAAAGGAAAAAAAAAAAGTACAAACACTACCTTTAAAAAAAAAAGTACAAACACTACCTTAAAAAAAAAACTACAAACACTACCTTAGTGGAGGTCTACGCTCTCTGAGTCCTTTTCTAGTTATAGTTTGTAATCTCATCTAATCTCTTACCCTTGATTTTATTTATTTTGTTAATTTGTACACGTTTTTTTCTCTCAATATATTTATGTTTATAGTTACAGACGTTTATCAAATCTGTGCATGGCAGTGGGTCCAAAATGGCTGTTGATATGATGCATGTTGTGCTTTGTAATATAAACTGTTATTTAAAAAAAAATAAAAAATCATTTTTGTAATTGCCACAAAAGTAAGACTCGGTCTTGATGTATGAAATCTTGAATAGGGAGCGCACATGTTCCCCATAAATAAATAAAATAAATCCTTCTGACAAAAACTATTACAATGACTGCTTTGTTGTGAAAATCAAATAAAACACTTTCCCTCAAGAAAGATGAAGTTCCATCTCATTGCTAAGGTAATGATGTATGCCATGGGTCAGCCAGGGAGAGGCGATAATGATGATAGTCATTTAACATATTTACTAGCGTACACCGGATTACCATCTGCAATTTTATGGTTGATTTAGAATCACTTTATCCTCGCTTTTATAGAGGAGATTTCACAATCAAATGTGCATCAGGCGTCCTTTTATCATCCCATGTTTGCTGAGCCAGCAAAGAGCAGATTATTGGCCTGAAATAAGAATCCTCATTACACTCAGTACAAATGCTTTCATAAAACCGGCCTGGTGTCCTGTCGCCGTCTGGACCGGCG
Organism: Ostorhinchus rueppellii; assembly: GCA_030068375.1. Taxonomy (NCBI): domain Eukaryota; kingdom Metazoa; phylum Chordata; class Actinopteri; order Kurtiformes; family Apogonidae; genus Ostorhinchus; species Ostorhinchus rueppellii. The sequence continues at coordinate 36,216,675 of JAQQZY010000023.1, read as the reverse complement.
TTCACAGTGCAGTGTTTAAGAGGCTTCCTGTCAGCGCTTCCATTCACACATGATGGATGAATACATGGAAGACTCAGTCGCCTCTTTTATTAGTTCTTCCACTCTCATGTGAATGTGGCAGTAAGCAAAAGCAAAGCAGAACCCGTCAGCTGACAGTCTATTAATAACACAAAATTATCAATGAAATAACAAAAATAATCAACAAAGTGAATAAAAATGACCAAAATAATCAATAGCACAAATTAAATGAGCAACAAAATGAATGAAAATGAACAAAACCATCAACAGAAAGAGCAAAATAATCAACAAAATTGTCAAGATCATCAATGAATCAAAAAAATGACAAACTGAACAAAATAACACAAATTAGCAACAAAATGAGCAAATAAGTAAAACACCCAACAAATTGGATAAAAATGAAGAAAATAACAAATGAACACAAACCATATCAAGAAAATAAATGAAAAAAAGAAATGTAACAAAATGAGTAAAAATTACAATTATCCAAAAACAACAAAATAATCAAGAAAATGAAAAAAAAGAGAAAAGGAACAAAATGATCAACAAAATAAACTAATATTAATAACAATAATAATAAACAAAAATGAATAATAATGAATATATGTTTATGTCAAATCCTCATGGACAGGACATCCTACAGCTGTAAGCATGACGTGTCCCTATATTTATGTCCACATAGTTTATAAACATCAATATTTCCTTGTAGTTTAACGTTAGATTTTCTTCCTCAGTGAAATGTGAAGAAAGTAGATGGTTAGTTATGGTGGAAAATTATTATTTACAGTCAGAGCATGAAAAATGTTTTAGAAATTCAGTGGTAGAACATTTATAATCACAGTCATGGATTAAAAAAAAATTTTGAGAGAATTTAAAGGTGGGGTGGGAGATCTTTTTTGGCACATATTTTACCATTTGGCTTAAAAATCTTCCCACAGTCACGTTGCGAGCAATAAAATAGAAGGTTTGGGAAAAAAAGCGAAAAATTGTGGTTCACTCTCCAGTGTAAAATCAACGAAAAACACCAACCAATCGCGACAAACTGGTTTTGGTTCTGTATTGGTTCCTGAGAAGTTAATCAAACTTTGTTTTGGTGAATCGTGGAAGCGTGGTTTCGATGGGTGGGGTGAGGAGGAGGAGGCAGAGCCTTTGGAAGGAGGGGAGGGAGTATATTTTTTTTCAAAATCTCACTTATGTTGAATTGCCGGAATTGTTTTTCCAAGATCTCCCACCCCACCTTTAAGTCCAAACCATCTGAGGCATTTTGAAAACAATTTAAACCAAACTAATGCAATTATATTTATTTCAATATTAAAACTATATTAAAACATTTATCATTATTGTTTTGTATCCCTGACCCCTGTTAGAAAACAAACGCCTGAATTCAACGCGTCCACATACTTTTGTCCACATGGTGAATTTCATCCAGATCTAACCCCAGGGTGTGAAACCTTCCCCTGGACGTTGATCCAACAGGAGGTGATAGTTCAGCCTTAATTTGGGCCGTGCCCTCTGCTCCTATTGGCTGCTTCGAATCTGCTTTATTGGTTCACTGCTGTGACATTCACCCACTCACACGTGTGGATGATCACCTGAACGTTTGAACCCTTCAACTGGACATTTAAGATTACACAGGGGTCTTGAATGGGCCCCCTCCTCTGTACAGGGGAGGGGGTGTGGTCAGACAGCTGTCAATCATTTGTCAGTTCAGATGGTTGCATGTGGTGCTTCTCTTATTGGTTGTTTCACCAAGTTATGACATCATAGGCAGCCCCGCCTACAACCATCAGAGCTACAACACCTCAGTATAACCATCCATCCATCATCCACTCATCTATCTATCTATCTATCTATCTATCTATCTATCTATCTATCTATCTATCTATCTATCTATCTATCTATC
>JAQQZY010000023.1:36191246-36201687 GCA_030068375.1 Ostorhinchus rueppellii | reverse complement strand
ACCAGTAGGCAATGGCTGAAGTGCCCTTGAGCAAGGCACCTAACCCTACACTGCTCCAGGTTGTAACCAATACCCTGAAATAACTGTAAGTCGCTTTGGATAAAAGCGTCTGCCAAATGCATAAATGTATCTGCAGCACCTTTCAGCTTATTGCACCATTCCGTCCTCAGCGCTGGCAGTCGCTGCGTTTCTTAAACTGAGTTCTTTAAAGGAAATTCCTGGTGGTCCAGACCTGTCACTTGGCCTTTCTCCAATGGAGGGAAAACATTTGGAGTTCACAACTTCGCAACATTTTTTTTTTTTTTTGCCTGAATCTGTTCAACATAAAAGAAACACAGAATGATGCCTTTAAGGTCCGTAGGAAACTTCATCTACAGTGACTCACATGTTTTTATCGCTAAAACGTCTCTTCTGCATCTTCAGGTTATCTAACTTAATCTGGATGTTACAGTAGTGGTTGGTAATTTGTCATTATTCTCACTACCCACAATGCCCTTTGTGTTTACTTTAAGGATTTTGGTTGGTGTAGATTTTAATGGTTTATAACATGTAAATAGTTACAGATATCAAGATAGTTACTACTGAGCACTGATAGGAGGTCGTATATGGACTTTCATTAGGGTCCGTGACCTTTAACCTTGAGTGACCTTGAAGTAGTATTAGGGGCAGATAAAATAAGACTAGTCTTCTTTCTGCTCCCTTTCATTCTACCTCGTTACCATGGAAACGCCATCATCTTCTACAACATTGATTCACCAGTAAAACTCATGGAGTCGGATCAATGACAGTGAATGGAAACACTGGGTTTATGTTCAGTTCATGAGAGATTTGACTGAAATAGTCAGTTTTTCTGCAGTTTTCTCTGTTTCCATAGACTAACCTTTGAGTTTACGCTGAGCTTTTATGAACATCTACATGGTCAGTGAACTAACAATAGAAAATATATGATTCTCACTGAAAATATTGAGGACTACAGCGTTGACCAGTGGGGATCCATAGGTTCTAGATGCGGTAGGTTCTATGCTGCATGCTGTACCACATTCACCGAAGTGTTCTGGGCATCGCTGTGTGTTTGTAAGGCTATTGTATTCCAAAATTATCTCCAAAAATCATAAACCTACCTACTTGCTGTTTTCAGTAGTCTGTTCGTCGACCAAAAATACATAAGTATGCCAAACTGCAACTGTCAGCTCTTTCTGGATTTTGTGTGAATCCCCAGACACACACGCACACACACACACACACACACACACACACACACACACACACACACACTGAGGCCATTTGGCTTTTATAATATAGATTACATCCTAACACATGACGATTCATCAATTTGAAGGTTAAAAATGGACAATGGCGTATTTGGATGTCAACACAAACCTTTCTAGGGTTTTTATCCTTTCGATGCCTAAGTGGGTCAAAATGACCCTGTGAGGCTGTTAGACTTTAATATCTTTGTAATGAAAAGTTAATATGTCATTATCTAGGTATTTCTTAAAAACGTGTCACTCATCATGGTATTTAAAGTTCTTATTTACCTTTTATATATATTTTATGAAATTGTAGTTTTTGTATTTAGTACCTCATAGTAGTAATAGGCAGAACCATAGTCACAACATGACCCACATTCATTTTCAATGGAATTTCACCAGAACCTTTGATTCATTCAGCAAAACAGCAGCAAAACCAAATGACTCACTCACTAAGTGGATATTGTTTTATTGCTGTTATATATTATATACTCTATATACTTTGCTTTTCAAATTTTCAAAATATTAAAAAATAAGAAAATATTTTAAACATGATATCGTTGTTTAGTGGACCAAAATATAATAAAAATGATCATTTTTATCAAGACAAAATAACACAATTAACATAAAAACACAGGTTTTAACATAATGAATGGAGGAGTGGCGGGTCCAGACACTGAGGCGTCTAAAGATTAAAGGTTAAATCAAGCTTCGATTTTTATAAATATGTTTGTGTGTAACTGTTGTGTATCATTTATTTAACGGAGTGTCTATTTGCGCCTGGGTGCAAAGAGGATATATTCACATAATTCTTCTATTTACACCCATCTGGGCGTAATTTCCTGTCTATTGGTGGCATTTCCTGTGAAAAGAGCCTGAATCGTTTTCTACATGCAGGCTACATGAACTCTAGGAGTTGTATTCAACTGAATTTCAAGTTTTAACAGATGCAACCAAAGGTAAATCAATGTCGCTGTATGTGCAATATATGCCTGCAATGACAGTCAGATACTTACTATTCGTATCCAGTATATCTAGCTGTTCATTTTTTGTATTAGCCGTGGTTATGCTAGTCAGTCTGGGTGTAAATAGAAGAATTGTGTGAATATATCCCATTTACACCCGGGTGTAAATTACAATGTTCACTATTTACACCCGGGTGCAAATAGCATCTGCCTTTATTTAAAATAGTCAAATGAGAGTTGGGTGAAAACTCGATTCTGCTGCAAAGTTTGTCCCCAGTAAATGTTGAACTTTCTGTTGCTGCTTTTGTTTATGTTTTAACATATTGTCTCAACGCTTCCATCCACAGTCAAACTCAGTTGAACATTCATCAGTGCTATGCTAATTTGTTTGAGTTATAATTTGAGGGAAAACCATCTTACTGCAATTTTATGCCTGGCAAATTTGAAGATAACAATATAGTTCCAAGTGACATAACTAGTTTTCATTTAAATGATAATTTCTTGGTGCAGTGTTTGCTCCGCACATGCAGGGCGGGTCATTTCAGATTATGCATTTCAATAAGAAAAGGACGCTTTTATCGGGATGATGCAACGGCTCTATTTGGTTTTGTCTAATTTAAGTCAAAAGTCTTTCATCAGCGTTGGGTTTGATGAATGGGAGGGTGTTCTACTGTACGCCGATGCACCAACACCGTGACAAATGGCTGTGGGCACGGCGACTACAAAGCACAGTAAACAGAGCCGGAGCTGCCACCGCTGCACACACACTGACTTTCCACTGAGCTTCCTCACACATCATTCATCTCCTTCATGGCTTGATGAAACTGTAGAGAACACACAATAAGGATGGTGTACTGGGTCACACCGCACGAAGGAAGACACAGTTGTTTTTTTGGCCTCGTCTCTGAAATATGTCCCCGGTGTGCAGTTCCCTCCAGCCTTAAATCAACAGATTATCACACTGTGTCATGTCTCAGGTCCAAGTAAACAGTTAATTTGAAGGAATAAGATTTCTACCAATCGTACCACCAGCACAAATGTATTTTGTGTGTGATTTTAGTGATTTATTATTGATTGATTGGTTTATTTTGAGCTTGTGCATTCTATGTACTGTTTCAATTCCACAGTAAGACAAATAATCTAACATCCACATATTATATACATACATAAATACAGATGATCCTCGGGTGACGCCGTACTCGACCTACGCTGTTTCGACTTTATGACGCCGGAGTTTTAAAGTCGGACATTCCAGACGGACATCTCCAAGTACTTCACCAAAGTAGAAGGACCAGTAGAACTCGTACCTTCAACGTCTACAGAAGATCCTGCACCTGCTACCCCTCTGGATGATCCGGATTCTCCAGCAGCAGCTCTCACAGCCTCTCCTCCTTCTTCTCCACCCACCTCTCAGCAGTGATGGCAAGTACAGCATCTTATTTTTTATTTTAATTTATTTTATTGAATTAATATGAAGTATAATATGTGTATTTGGATATTTATTTTGAGATTTAGGGGGTATTTAGGGGGTATTAAAGGGTTAATTCCGACTTATGTGGAAATTCGGGTTACATCACCAGCGTAGGAACGGAACTCGTTTGTAGGACCACCTGTATATATAATTATTCACAATTAATATTCGCCCCTAGTAGCCCGAAAGGGAATGAAAAGTAAAACTTACGGCAATGGCTACTGCCACAGTACTGTGGCAGGAAATATTAGTTAGTCTAATGCCTCAGAGCCAATCAAATGTTAGCATTTGTACTAGAGCCAATCACAGATACTGTTCCATGAACTCATTCACCTCCTGTTGCCACAGTACTGTGATGATATATGGAAGAACGCAGGAAAAACTAGTATAGATACATTAGTAAAATTACAAAAAAGAGCAATTAGAATAATTAATAAAGTAGGATATTATGAAGCAACTAATTTATTTATTTAACTCCACACCTAAAACTTGTCAAATATTGTAAATACTAAAATATTAGAAATAATGAATGAAGTAAAAAATAATGTTGTTCCAAACACCATTCAAGAGTTTTTTAAATTAAGAGAGAGGAACTATAATTTAAGAGGCCTTTATGTTTTTCGATGTTTGAAAGTGAGGACAAATGTGAAGTTCAGATGTGTTTTGGTTGCGGGTGTGAAATTATGGGATGGACTTGATGATGAATTTAAGTCGTTCACGTCTCCGAGAAAGTTTAAAACATGTCTTTCGTATCAGATCATTCAGGAATATTCGGTGGAGATGGTAGATGTGTTTTTGTTGTTACTGATTCTTTTGTTATGATGTGAGTCCTTGATGATTTAATGTGAGTGGTGTGGCAGGTGACAGGCAAAAAATACACTTTTGTTGATGGTATGTAATCATTTGTTTTTCTGTTGTTTAGTGACTGGTCTGTTCTTTGCTCTGGACTCTGTATACATTAGCTGATTGGTCAGTTTGTGTGGAATTGAGGTGGGACAATGTAGGATCAGCTTCTTCCCACTGTTTCTTGGATATTGAGTGTTGTTGATGAGTAATAGTGAAATTATTGCACATCTGTGGGATATTTGTTTTCTTTTGTGGTTGATTTATTTCCATATACTGGAGGGTCATTTTGGATCTGAAATGTCTTTTGACTCTCGATGTTTGAAGTGAAATCCATCCATCCATCCATCCATCCATCCATCCATCCATCCATCCATCCATCCATCCATCCATCCATCCATCCATCCATCTATCACCCTCTGGTTTATTGACTGGTAAATGCTCATTCCAACACAATGATGTCAGTCGTCGCTTTTCCATTGAACATCGGCACCACACTTTACCGATATTTACTAAATGTCGAAAAAAAACGAAATGCATAATGTTTGTTTTTCCATTAAATCAAAAATACAATTTATTATCATGAGATGCCACAAGAAGTCATTCCATAAACATGCCAAAAAACATTAATATCATGTTGATTTACAGATGTATTCACCAGTGTTATTATACATCGCCCCTCAGTAAATTAAAAAAAAAAAAAAAATCAGTTTTCTGGCACGAGTGTTTCTTTTAAAACTCTTCTTCACTTCTTGTCATGTTTGTCAACAACTGTTTTTTTTTTTAATTCATGTGACTCTAGTTGCGGAACAATGCCTTTCCATTGTAAATTTTAGTGATATATACCAATTGCGCTACACCTGAAATACCACCTTTTGCCAGTGTTAAAACTTTTAATTGAAAAACAAAAATTTGGGTGAAATTGTCGTTTTTCATTCGGAAATTTGAAGGTCAATGGAAAAGCAACGAATGACGCTTAACGTTATTTTTTAATTATTTACGTGAATAAGATGAACATAAATGGAGCTTTGATGTGTCTTTGTAAGAAAACACAGTGATGCAGAATGTAAATACATTGGATTCGTCCACTGTTGTTGATGCTCAGCTAACCTTTCTTTTTCATTTCTTCCCAATGCCCCTTTTCTGTTTCCTGTCCGTCCGTGTCGGTATGATGGTGAAGTTTGACTGAAACAAACTCTGTAATGCAAAAACAAACAGGGAAATGTGTGGCAGTGCTGCGCTCTGTCTCTGAGCTGTGCCTCTCCAAATGAAATGCTTGCCAGGAGGCTTAAGTCAACTCAGCTGGTTGCACAGATGCCGTCCATTCCCCTCCACACGGTCGCCAACACAGCGAGCAACAAACCCTCTGTGAAGCCACTTTGAAAATGGAGAGCTGTGATTCCGGCTCAGACTCCGGCTCGGCGGGTGAGATGCCTCTTCACACACCCAGCAGAACCCATACGTCCAAAACAAAAGCTTGATGGTTTTTCCATTTCCACCTTTATTACAGTCTCTGGACCTTCAGAGTGGACGCCGCATTGTGTGGAAAAATTACAAAAAAAACCACACAGTTCATCCAGTGTAATGACATATGGAATATCTGTGTGAAAATAACGCATAATTATAAGCGTAATTGCATCGTTGCCTCAAGACCAGGCATAAAACAAAATAATACTTTCATAAAACGGCTATTAAACGGGTGTGTTCACCAGATAATCACCGCCTGCAGGTTGAATGAAATAAGGTTAATTAGAAGGCCACTGGAGAGGAGGAATATAATAAAATAAGTGAACTTGAGAAAAGTCATGACGTGTTGTGCAAGTTTGGGATAAACAAAAGTTTCTAAATTTAGAAATCTGGATGTTATGTAAGTTTTAAGACTGGATTCATCAGGAATACAAATGACAACAAGTGGTGCCAGGCACAACAAGCCCCGCCCCTCACAGATATTGTATTTTATTTTGGCATCGATCCAGCTGATGTCATCATGTCTGTGTGTGTGTGTGTGCTGATATCAGGATATCAATTTCCTCGATGCATGTACCAAGTCTGAAGTAAATTAAATAAATAAATGTAAATACAAAATTCTGCCCATTATATGTAAATGGGAGAAAAAATGATTTAACAAATTTGTAGAAAATTTAAACTTCAACCTATTTTTGCCAAAATGTAATGAGATCTATTCTGGGTCACCGGTAATCTACAAACCAAACACAAACAAACATACAAATCAAACCAAACCAAAAACAATAACCCTTGCCTCCCCTAAAAATTGGGGAAATTGGACATGATGGTAAAGTAGTTCCTTCTTTACCTCCTTGAACCAGTAAAGACCCAGTGCTACTTTAGTGGTAGTTCCCAAATGATTTTATTTTCTCTATTTAAACTTTCTTGCATGATTTATCATCATTTATTATAATGTTATCGTCTGTATTTTGCTTTTTTCATTGAAATTTGGTCTCTGCGGAGTCTTAAAAGTCTTGAATTTACAAATTTGCATGTAATACCTTAAAAAAAGTCTCTAAAGGTATAAAATTTGATATGTTTGGCCTTAAGTTATGTTGCCATAAATATGTTTAAATGTGTCTGAGAAATGTTCAAGTTGCAAAGAAAGTAACATTAGCTGAAATGGTTAGACCCGTTCCAACCTGACAATTTAGACTGAAATTAGGAACTACTTAATGCTAACTTTGCTAAATTTTCCCGGTGGGAACGATGGCAAATCAAGGCATTGGAGTAAGTAAATGCATTTCCCTTAATTCTAGGAATTATACATTTTTGCCACGAAATTGGCATTCATTTATTTTCTAAATCGTATTTAAAAGGTTTTAAAAAGTCTTAAGTTGCACGTGCAGAAACCTGTAGGAATCCTGTGAAAATCAGGTATTTTTCTACAATTAGTTCACTGCTCATGTAGATATTTATAAAATCTCACTTTAAAGTCGGGGGTAATTGTATCAGAAACCAAGAAAACAGAGGAAAAAGTGGATTTTTTTCCTGCAAAGATATCACTGACTGAATAGTGTGTCCATCCACTGTCATGGATCCAACTCCATGGGTTTTACTGGTGAATCAATGTTATAGAAGAACATGGTGTTTCCATGGTAACTACAGAGCCTATGAACATCCAAACAGGTCATATGTGATGACCATGAAAATATGACAAACTGTATTTTACACCAATTATTTATATGAATGGGTGACACGGTGGTTAGCGCTCATGCCTCACAGCAAGAAGGTCCCGTGTTCAATTCCCAGGACCTTTCTGTGTGGAGTTTGCATGTTCTCCCCGTGTCTGCGTGGGTTTTCTCCGGGTACTCCGGTTTCCTCCCACAATCCAAAAACATGCACTGATAGGTTAATGGGATAATCTAAATTGCCCATAGGTGTGAATGTGAGAGTGATTGTTCGTCTCTATATGTCAGCCCTGAGATGAACAGGCGACTTGTCCAGGGTGTACCCCGCCTTCACCCTTAAGTAGCTGGGATGGGCCCTAGTGAGGATAAAGCGGGTATAGAAAATGAATGAATGAATATTTACATGGATGGATTGAATTAGTGGATTAACAGATATTAAACAGTTTCCATCATCGGACTGATTTAGTCGACAGTAGATGTTTGGGTCTTCATGGGTTAATGGAGTGTATGTAGCTAAACTGCACTCATATGCTAATGGTCTGTTTTTGTTCTGTCTTCAGAATAAACCAATCTAATAATTAAAACTTGTCAATGATTGAGTTTTCATGTACACGTACCTGACCCCCCCAAACCTCCCTGAACAAACTGAACATTCTGTCGTAGAACGTCTGGTTCATGGCGTTAATGGTCGCTGTGAATCCAGTCCAGAATTGGTTTTTCCTTCCTGTTTTCCCATCATACACTGGTGTCCAGTGTAATCCTGTACGCTGCAGGCTGGAACCAGCCCATTCTGGAGCAGGAGTCTGTGGTGGAGGTGTTGGAGATGCAGTGCTGGAAGCGACTCACCATGAAACCAACGGGTGACCTTTTTTATCTTGTGTACAACTTGTTATCTTGTTTGCCCAAGAAAATAAAATGGGTTTTGGGCCCTTAGGGGCTCCATACTTACACTTATGGAGCCTCTCATCCCCTGCAGACCACCACAGGAGGTCTGCTGGTACAGCAGACCACCCATCTGGAGAACTCCTCCCTCTGTAGGGAAACACCAGACTGAGGATGGAGATGCATGGAAATGTAACAACTGTGAAAAGAGGAGGAATATTTGCATCTAGACTCACAGACACAGGTTTAATTCTGATCACATCTGCAATGACTGATCAACAGGATACACACCATCCAAAGCTGCAAAACACATCTGTAACACTAAATAAACAATAAATACACTGTTAAACTCACAACTACCAACACCGTAAACAAGAAGCACAAATAACATTATATAATATAAGAATATAATCGGTTTATATCTTTATGTTGTGTGTGTGTGTGTGTGTATAGTTAGTTTTTTGTATATTTTTGTATTACTTGTATATTTATCATTAACTGAACATAACTTCAGTGTGTCCATCCACTGTCATTGAGCCAACTCCATGGGTTTTACTGGTGACCTGGGGGCACCATAAAGGGGGGATAAACATGACAGATTCATGGGGCCCATTCCGGTTAGAAGTTGTGAAAATTTCATATACAGTAAAGTCCAACATTCGACAGGGCCGTAGAAGCTGGGAGTCAGATATTCAAAGTATGTTCAGTTTCGCTTTCACCAGCATGTGTTACGATCATTATGGACCACACTCCCATGTATGTAACTGCTGTCCCTACCCAACTTAACCCCACCCCCTCACCCCACAAATCAATAAGATACTGAATGTTATCAAGGAACCCCACGTCGCTTAACTGTCATGGGTGCTAGTTTTAGAAGATGACAGGGTTTCCATGGTAGCTACAGAGCCTCTGAACATCCAAATGGATCATATGTGATGACCATGAAAAGATGACAAATTATGTTTTACACTAATTCTTTACATGTATTGATAGAATCAGCGGGTCAGCAGCTATTAAACAGTTTAGATCAGTCGATGGTTTGTGTCACCAGTGGCTCTTTGGGTCTGTACGGGTTAATAAAAAGTGCTGAAGCAAGAATTGGGAGTACATAGCTTTAAAAAAAAAAGTATATTTCTGGGGATGCTCCACTGGACAAAGTTTGAGAACCACTGGGTCACAGACATACCGGGTCACTGAATAAGCCTTATCATCACGGAGGCTGAGCTCCTGTGTTTTAACCCCGTGTCTCCAGTTTGTCTCAGTGTTAGTCATACATCCTCCTTTCACTTGAAATACCCTCCTGCTGCGTAAGCACTGCTGACAACACTGATATATATAAGAAAGGGTATTCTCACACCTGTTCTGTACTCCAGTGGCTGCAAAACTTTTCCATTTATGTGGATGTCACTGACTATTTCGTTGACTCATTCATTGTTAGATCTCGCTGTTGTGTTCTGCTTCGATAGCATGTTTCTGTTTCTTAAGCAGACCTGTGGGATGTCGTCAATGAATCCCACGACAATGCGATGTACGTCACCGACGCTAAAACGACTGTTACCTCTGCACATTTCACCTGGGGCTTTGAGAGTTCAGTGAACAGTTATGAAAAGATGTGAAAATCACAACCTCTCCCTTTACACACTTACTTATGTGTATTTGTTTTCATTAAATTGATAATATATTGTCACATGCATATTGTATAAATTGCTGTTCGGTGTTTTAATATGTATATTTGTAATATATTTAGAAATATATATGAGTATATTAAGAGCTATATTTATTTATTTATTTATTTTTCCTGTTGATCATTTCTTTCTTAATACTTTTATTACACCTGAATGGAGCAACTATACCACATAATAGTTTCCCCTTGGGATGAATAAATTATTCTGA
>JAQQZY010000023.1:36022414-36034903 GCA_030068375.1 Ostorhinchus rueppellii | reverse complement strand
GGAAGAGAAAAAAGAGGATGAAGAGAGGAAAAAGCAAGACAGTGGTAAGTGGAAAAAATTATGATATAAATGATGCTGAAATGGGCGTGACACGGTGGTGTAGTGGTTAGCACTTGTGTCTCGCAGTAAGAAGGTCCTGGGTTTGATTCCCGCACCAGTCACTGGTGGGACCTGTGTTGTGCCAACTTTTTTTTGTTGTTTTAAGCAGGAAACTCATTATTTTGTTTTAAATTATTGTTTTAAATTATTTTTTATAAGCTTTAAAAAAGTCTATTCACATGTTCAAAATGTTAACTTTCAAAATAAAAACATTTACTGCTCACAAATTGTATCTTGATTTATTAAAATGAACTTTGTTTCGAGGTGAATTTCTGCTTGGGGCCCCAACAGATCCTAGAATCGCCTCTGCTCCTTGGCGGAGGTAATAAAAAAAAAAAAAAAAAAAAAGTCGGATAAATGTGACCTGGCTGTTCAGAATGAAGTCGTATTGCAAAATATCAGATGCGTATCGTATTTAGGACCACATATGAACGCGGCCTGGGTCAGATTTGTGCTGTTCAGACTGTCTTTAACAGATCAGATCCAGGTCACATGTGGGTAAAACATTAGATGTGAGCCACGTGTGCCTGCAGTCTGTATGAAGCCCAAAACCCCACTGATGCCTGAATCAGACTCAGACTTCAGCTTATATTATAATCATTATTAAATATTCTATTAAACCCAAGTAGGAAATGTCAAGATTTTCCGTCCGTCGTGTTGTGGAGATGTCGTCGTGTGCAGGTGGTAAATGCAGCTGGTTAGAACCCGCTTCCTGCATGTTGTCATGAAGCGTTGAGTGCAAATGAAAGGGGGGGAACAAATCCAAGCTGTGAAATGAAAAATGAGTGCCGTTGGAGCTTTGGTAACATGTTTTTCCTGAATTCTATCTGTCATGTGCACCTCCTTCATGGTGAAGTGCGTTACATTCATCTCCGCCGAGAGCAGCTCTGACAGGTTTGTTGTTATGATGGCATCACTTTGCGAATAAATACAGTAGTAGCAGATGAGATGAATAAATGTTTTCATTGAACTCCTTCTCAGCAGATAGTTTCAAGTAGAAGAGGTTGAAGAAAAGTAGTTCTTATCGCTGAATAACTTTCACTTGTACACTTTGAGTGAATTCCTCTCGTTGTGTTCTTTTTTTTTTGTGCTTTCTCAGTGTTTAAAGCACATGTTTATTGCCAAAGTCTGACATTTTGTGTCTTGTTTAAATGACAGGTGTGTCGGGTTGTTAGTCTGACGATGGATACCGGTGACTTGTGAACCAAATATAGACCTGAAGTGTGAGGACACATTCATCCAACCTTCAGTACATGATGTCCTCGTCTGCTGCAAATACACCATGCATTCATTTCGGGTACATTTTCTTACTGACAGTCACACTTCCAGATCCACACAACAGTATTTTGACCCTGAAGAGCAATAGTCCACAAACTTTTCCAGCTCAAAGTCCCAAAACAGATTTCTACTCAGCCCCTAAACCTACAGATACATCAGCCATAAATTCCAGTAGATCCATGTTTTTACTGACTTGCTTCTTTTCAATGTGATTTTTTTGTTTGTCTTCTGTCTTTTGTTTCAGTTAAATGAATGAATGAGTTTATTTTTGATTTGTGCATCAATTAGTACACTTAGTACAATAACCATAACAAATATAAAAACCAAAAAAGGAATAGGCTAGAAACAAAACCTTATCAATTTTTCCAATCCTTTGCACCTGAAACGCCGCTTACGTCAAATTAAATGTGAACAGCATCGAGCATTCACACCATAACGTAAAAAAAAACAACAGCAACAACCCAAACATATTGTATCTACCATCTCGTTTAATCTCTCCATCTTTTACGTCATTGTTGTCTTGTTTCGCTATCTAATTTATTTGTTTTTTCATGGTTTTCGTGAATGTGCCGTGTCCCGCGTTGTCTTCGCTAGCAATTTCTTCAAACGTCATCTCCGACAAAAATACCGTTCAGATTCATTTCAAATTTTGTATCTTCCATGGGACAGTGTCGACAAAGTATGTTCACAGGTTTGAGAAATTTAGATTTTTCAAACATTGAAAATGTGTCTTTACTTACAATGGTCCATATTGTAATGGTTTGTAACATGTAAATGGTTACAGAGGTGAGCACTGATAGAAGTCATATATGGACTTTCATTTTGGTCCATAACCTTTGACCTTGATTGATCTCCAAAGGTCAAAATCAAGGTCACGAATTTCTTGATTTTAATAATGTTCTTCTAAGAAACTGCTGCTCGGATTCATTTCAAATATTAGATGTATTTTCCTTAGGACAATGAGTACTAATTTTAGATTTTTGACTTTTTAATAAATTTTTGAAATATTAAAAATGTGCCTTTACTTATAATGGTGCATATTTAATGGTTTATAACATGTAAATGGTCACAGATATTAATAGCGTTCCTATTGATCACTGATTAGAAGTCGTATATGGACTTTAACTGAATTAGTCGTGTTCTCCTCCAGTGAAAGTACCACCCACTTCCATTTGCAGATTGATCTTCTGTATCCTGGAACATAGAACAGAACCTGACAACCTCACAAATTCAACTTGTTGCTGATTCTTGATAGAACATGGCGTTGACATACAGGGACATTGCTCGTAATTTTTCATTTTCATTTTTCATCGACCTCAGGCTTCTCTTCAACATTTCACGTGCCTTGGATGGTGTCCACATTAGATAAACTTTCCCACAGAACACTTTTTTCATTGTTCTAGTGAAGAAAATTCACTGCTATATCATATTATAGCTGTGAATTTTCCTTTTATTATTGACAACCCATCGAAAAAAATCTTCACAACCAGTTCTTGGCATTTAATGGTAGTCCATAGCGTACAACTGGTCAATAGTTTTCTGACAATCATATACAATAACTGATTGATTTTTGTGTGTTTTGAAGCCTTTTGTATTCTCCTTTATCTGAAACTGTATTGTGAGGTCCATTGTATTTGCTGAAGGGATGATTGTTGGATTTTTATTTATTTATTTTGACACGGACAATACTTCAACTGAAGAAAATTGAAGGTATTTATTGAAATGGAAGTGTCTTTACTTTCAAAACAGGTACCATTTTGCCACTTGAATTCAGATTTTCAGCATACCTTCCATCTTTGTCTGGTGTTTACGTGCATCCCAGTTGTGAGGCACATCCTAGTTTTGGCCTTCACACGATCTACAGTTAAATGGGCATCCTTGTATTCCTGTTTACATTAGCGGTGTAACGGTGAACACGTTTGGGCGGTCGGGCCTTCGCTACAATACAGAGGTGTACCGAATGAATACATGTAGCCTCTGAAGAACACCAACACTCAGGAAGTTGGGTGGGGTGGGGGGGGGGGTGTGCAAGCAGAATCCATGTGCAGGGTTTCCCCTATATACATTTGGATGTTCAAAGCGTGTTAAGTTTCACTTTCGGTTTTTAGTAGTTACTGAGCACACTGTACCAAAACCGTATCTGAAATGTATCAAACCGAAGACCCTTGTACTGAAAACATACCAAACCAAAAGTTTTCCATCCCATTACACCCCTAGTTTCCATGATAAATTCCTGTATCCTGGTCACTCATTACTTCTGCTGTTTGTGCCTGTGACATTTACAACGTAACATTTTAACTCTGAAAACCTAGCATGATGTTTGTGGTACCCGACCTTCACTGGTTTATTTAGTTTTTCTCAAGTATTTCTATAATATCAGACTGATCCAGGAGCACCTTAGTTTCCATTGGTTCATTCTATATTTGCTTTGTCGAAGAATGAATGAATATTTGAGGGAAAAAACTACTGTATAAAAAAATCCCTATATATTTTTAATTTTTTTTTTTTTTTTTTAATTTAAGTAACGGTAGTTTCTGTGAACATACAGTAGATAAATTGCTTTTTGTGTCTAACCTCTCCAAGGAAAGTTACAGCCATTTATTGACTCAAATGAAGAAATTATGGTGAATTAACTGTACACACTGTCAGGGCCAAAACACATCCTCTATTGTGTCAAAACATCATTAGACTTATTTAGTACCACTGCACTTCACATGGCTTTTTAAAGCATACGGCTAAGATTAGTGGTCAAAAGGTTAGTCAACATTTTTCCTTTGAGGGTTAACCCTTTAAGAACCAAAGTTGCAATATTGCTACAGGCAACATAAGTGAATGAAACAGACCATAATAGAGTTGCCACATCTTGTTACCACCTCCCACCAATAGGACACATGCCTCTTCAATCCTAACACCATTTCAGGGCATGTTTCTAGTCAAAGTGAGGAAGAAAACCGAGTTTAAAGACATGGTCCCCCAGCTGGTTTAGTAAGTCAGTAAAGTTTATCAGTTTTAGTTTTGATGGATAAGGACAGATTAGCCTGCTCTGCTGTTTGGATAAAAAAGTACGAAAACACACTGCATTTTACTTTCTGCTAATGTTAGTCAATTTATTTTAAGGATAAGATAAAAAAAAACAAGAACACAAAGACAATTTCAATGTAAATATGTTCAAAGTTCAGTTTTACTAAAACTTACGTAATCAAATATGGCCGCCAAACTGTGACGTCACAACATGCAAATGAGATGAGTACATTTATGCTCATCTTAACTTCATATCATACCTAATATTTTTCTCATTTACAGTATCATTTCATCTCTAACCACTTACAAGATGGAGCTTTTTGAAATCTTATCAAAATTGAATCTTTAAAAAAAAAAAAAAAGAAAGAAAAAACTGGCACGTAAAAGGTTGACTCAGTGTGACATTTCAGTTGCTGCTTCCGAACTTTAAAGCTACTGTGGCTCCAGAAAACGAGGCCACTTTGGTTTATAGCAGACAGGCCTCCATTAAGTGACAACATGGTGTTGTGGATCTGTCTTAAAGGTATTCATCTACTGTCAGCAGTGGGAGAGGAGATCAACAGGTAAACATGTCCTGCAGCTGTTATTCTGTCACTGTCACCTCATAGGATGAGGAGGAGGATGAAGATCTGCCACTGTGACTGATAACAGAGGGTCGCAATGATGCATTCACTGACTGGTTTAATTATTAATTCACACAGTGATCTTAGTGTCGTGTCTTCCGCTTGTCCTGTCCATGTCGGGGAATCGAATATCTTGTTTGTTTGTTTTACGACAAGTTTGTAAAAGGGATCTATTAAATATTTATTTTTTTATTTTTTATTATGAGTGAAAGGCAAAACTCTGTGTTTCTACCTCTAGAAGTCTGATGCCTTCGTTGCTGCTGCCAAGTTTGCATTTGTGTTGCATCATTTTGCATCTGCTCAGTAATCTGTAAGTGTCACTAACCAGGATAAGGTGCACGTAACAATCTGGGTTTCTGGGATAAAACCTTATCTGGGATTCGGAAATCAGGATATGTGTTTACATGCCAAACACACAGACAGAATATTCGGAAAACCCCGGATTACCCAGGATACTGATGCACATGGAAACACAGTCACTGATTTCGTGTGTGATTTGGAGCCTTTTTTAACTCCCCTCATCTGAAAACTGTAAGGTGGGGTTTGTTTTATTTGCTTAACCCTTAGATCCATAAGTGGTTCCAAATGACCCCGTGAGGATGTTTTTTTGCAACATCTTTGTGATGAAAAGTTATTATCTATATCATAACACTGGAAGGTCTCAGAGAGAGAGAGTGTGTGTGTGTGTGTGTGTGTATTGGCAAGATTCAACAAACAAATTGTAACGTTTTTACCTGGACAGTATGGAGGAATAATCCCACCCCCACGTTAATTATCTCAATAAGTTGATAGGATTCATATTTTCAGAGATATTAGTCATTTTGGAATACATTTGCCCGACAATCACGGAAGCATAGAACCACGCTGCATGATGGGAAATGAAGTTAAAACCAGGAACGCCGCATTTACTCCCACAGTCCCAACATATTGGTGTGAACATTAGCGCCTGCAGTCAAATGGCCTGTGTGTACTGAATGACATTTGAGAAAAAGAGAGAGAAAGACTGATATATATAGAGACAGAGAGATGTAAGGTACGTCCCGGTATTTACGGAGAACTCCAGCCAACACCCCATCTTACAAAGTATTCACCCCCCCACCCCCGTCTGTGCACTTCATATGTGACTCACAGTTTGACTCTGCAGGTGCACCTGGGTATTAATGCTGTATTTAATTGTCGTTTACATTTTAAGGAATGACTTACATGGTCAAGCCAGCCACAACCGCTTTTGTTGTTCGCTCATCTACCGTAACTGTCGGATAAGTAGCGCACAACAAAACCGGTTGCGGCTAGCTTGACCATCCAGAAGAGAATCGCGGCTGACCGTAGTTCGTAACTCTGTGCCACCACCATCCATACGTCTTAACAAAAGACAGACAGTTTCTCTGTCTGTAGTTATGCCAGCCATCCAGCACTTCTGGTGCATCCATCCATCTGTAGCTGTGTTGTTGACCCGACATCTGTTGCTGCTGATGGATGAACTCTGCCACCTCGACAACATCCGTTTTATTTCACCTGCGCCAGAGATGGTTTCTTGCCAAAGTTCTTTGCAAAGTGCGGAGGCTTATTTCAATGTCATGCTCCTCATGTAATAGCGTCCGGATCTCACTGTTTGTGAAACCACGCCGAAAATAGCTTTCAATGATCGAATCCATCTTGAATGACCACGGAAATGTGGGCTAGGGGGCAATGCCTTTGTAATGTAAAGTATCACACAATTGTGAGATAATAAGTCAGAATTGTGAGATAGTAACTCAGAATTGTGAGATAGTAAGTCAGAATTGTGAGATACTATTTCGTAATTAATCAAAAAACTTTTTCAAGTGGCGCGAATAAGCTTCCATATTTTCCAGACCAGCTTTGTCGATTTTCTTTCTTTTTCAGCTTCCATATCCGTCAGGTGAGATCTGACAGTTTCTACATCTTAGATCTTAAATCTCACTTATCCTTAAGCTGACACCATCACTATCTAATACTTCAATAGACTTACTTTTATATTTCTATTGACTACATGTTCTCCGTGTTCTTATGCTGTCATGATTTTGTCAGATAAAGACCCGCGTGAATCACTATTTGCATTTCTATCGTCTGATGAGCGTTGACACCAGGCTATCATTGCACCAACGAGCCTTCCAGTATTAATATAAATGAACCACAGGCCTCTGGTGTATTGGGAGTGATGAAGAAGCCGCTGAGAGAATTGCTCCCCAGTGTGCACCAACAGAAGTCTGCAGCACAGTAATGAAAACCGAGAATAATGTACTCCATTACCTCATTTCCCAAAGTGATCAATATCAGTGTTTGATCTAATCCATCTTACCTTCTTCATCGGGGAATCCGTAGATCAGGGGTTAACTAACATTTCTTGCCACATAGTTTAGTTTAAAGGGGCCCTGCTCTGGTTTAGCACATCAAGTTTATCTCACTTGTCAGGAGAAGTTTTACTCGGCTTGTAAAAACAACTGGAGCCTATAATATCCTCGGAGTACCTAGTGTTATGAGACTTGACAAAATAACCCTCATGATCATCAGGGATGTCTCAGAGACTGAAGGCTGAGTAGAGTTTGACTGAAGAGATCATTACATTGCATTTGGTAAATGTAGTTGGGAACCCATTCAGTGGTTCCCATCCTCTTCTATTTGATGTAGCTCCCACACTATTGATTTCAGAAGTTACTGTTACTTTCCAAAGGGTATAGACACTGGATATTTCAATGTTAATCTGTTGTTTTAACTCTTGATCCATAACTTTAGCTCTATCAGCAATAGTCATTAATTCTAGTATATTGTTTTGACTGTTTGTACCTTTTGTAAATTGACAAGTGGATGGATGGATGGATGGAAGGAATGAAAAGATGGACGGACAAATGGATGGATGAAAGGATGGGTGGATGGATGGACGGATGGATGGACAGACAGATGGAATGAAAAGATGGACAGACAAATGGATGGATGAAAGGATGGCTGGACGGATGGATGAATGGATGGATGATGGATGACAGATGCATGGATGGAGTGAAAGGATGGATGAATGGATGGATGATGGATAACAGATGCATGGATGGAATGAAAGGATGGATGGATGGAATGAAAAGATGGACAGACAAATGGATGGATGAAAGGATGGATGATGGATGACAGATGCATGGAGGGAATAAAAGGATGGATGGATGGATGGATGGATGGACAGACAGATGGAATGAAAAGATGGACAGACAAATGGATGGATGAAAGGATGGATGGATGGACAGACAGATGGAATGAAAAGATGGACAGACAAATGGATGGATGAAAGGATGGTTGGACTGATGGATGGACGGACGGATGGATGGGTGAATGGATGGGCGGATGGATGGATGGAATGAAAAGATGGACGGACAAATGGATGGATGAAAGGATGGCTGGATGGATGGAATGAAAAGATGGACAGACAAATGGATGGATGAAAGGATGGATGATGGATGACAGATGCATGGATGAAATGAATGGAAGGATGGACAGATGGATGGATGGGTGATGGATGGACAGATGGATGGACAGACAGATGGAATGAAAAGATGGACGGACAAATGGATGGATGAAAGGATGGATGGATGGACGGATGGATGATGGACGGATGGAATGAAAGGATGGATGGACAGACAGATGGATGAAATGAAAGGATGGATGGACAGAAGGATGATGGATGGACGGACGGATGTTCAAACCACTTTCCTATTTGCTCAATCGTTAAAACGTTCCATCATGTCTACCCTTCAGTTTAACACTCCGGTGTATTTTTCATGCATTTGTTCATTATTTCTTGCGTAGTGTCAGGTTGACGTCTCCACACTGTTGCGGTGAGTGTGTTTGTGTGGGTGGAGAGCGAGGTTAAGCAGACGGATTGCTATCAATTGATGTTGACCGTCTGTTAGACTCCCAAATCCATTGGCCTTTGTTGTGTTAAGCAGCTTTGAAGCCCTCTTCATCCTTACAAATTAAATTTATACCGCAGTTTTTTCCACATGTTGAAAGCTATAATCTCCCCTTGTGACAATCTCTCTCGCCTAACAAGTTAATAATGTGCAGCCATTTGATCTGCGCTCGGGCATAAAACATGAAGCGCGCGTGAAAGGGCCATTATTAAAAACTCCCCGACACAAGACCAAATATAATCTATATGTGAGCTCAAAGCAGGGACGTACAGATGCTTCCTTCAGGCACTCGCCGACACTGACATTTAGAATCTCTTGAGAACTGAGAACAGACTTTGCTCTTCATCAAGCATCTTCCAAGAGGCCGCTCACCGGAACCTATGAAGAGATTCAACCGTGGAGGCAACAAAATGGCATGAATTTTTTATGTCCTCGCTGTATTGTCGGGTTTCTTCTTATGTTCTGCCACATTTCTTGCTAAAACCTCTCCCCCCTTGAACCTCCTGGTCTTTGTGGGTTCAGTCGTAGGATGTCAGTAGGGCCCATCTCGTCGCCGTAAACCCGTTTTTTTTTGCGACGTTGCAGCCCAAGTCGAGCCTTGTAGGAAAAAGCGGCGAGAGTTTATACCTCAGCGTCACTAAAATTAGTCATTTACTGTGTGACCTATTGCAGGAAAGATGATAAAAATCCCTCTCCCTTGTCTGAAATACCACCGCTGTCTACCACATTATTCAGGTGACTGACAGCCACAATTGCCCAGCCAGCAAGACGACCCGGCATTGTCGACAGAAGCCTGAGTAGCTGTGATGATACTGTATGGTGTGATGATGCGGGTGTTACAGCATCAGCAATTTGAGGCTTTTTTTTCTCCTCCCCTTCAGCTAAATTTGTTTTGGTGGGATTTTTTTCTTCTTCTTTTTTTTTGTCAGACACAGAGCTGTCATTGCATTCCAGTGAAAACTATAATTTGTAGTGGATAGTTTTTCTTACCGAGGCTGCTTCGGCTTTATTTCACAGATAACGTACGCTCGGCCCACACACCCAAAACACCCCTTCCATTCAGATTGCAGTGTGCTTAGCTTAAGAAACAAAGATGGTTTGATTGTTTTTCATGACACTGTGGTTCCATTTCCCTGCCTTTCATTGCTGGAGTTTTAGAAATTGTAAGAAAAGCGACCTTACACGAAGTAGATCTCAGAGAACGGAAGCATTACTCAGACTTGCTTTGATTAATGTTTTTTTTACATCAGTTGGTTAGAGGCATTGTGCAGAGATGCTGTCAACAACTATATGATAAAATGCAGAAGTAAAGCCTTGCAATTAGCATAAGACGACATTAAAATAAACGTATGGTAGAACAGGGTAGCATCAGATACTTTTTATATTTGATTTTCGAAAAGAACAGCAACATGTATAAACAAACCCTGAGGCTGTTTCTGGATGTGAAAACAAGTTATTTAAGGCCCTGTTCTCATTAGTGCATTTTTGGTAAAACACATAGTGTTCGTGGTGATTTAACATGTTACGTCTGAGATGTTCGGATAACACCTCGTAAACCAAATTCACTTTAATTTAATTGACAAAGACCTAAACAGCCACCATTAACCAAAGGCATCTACAGATCTAAAATGTGGAATAACTTTGATCCACTAATCCTATCAATACATGTAAATAATTGGTGTAAAATGCAGTTTGTCGTCTTTTCATGGTTATTAGATATGACACATTTGGACGTTCATAAGCTCCGTAGTTGCCGTGGAAACACTGTCATCTTCTACAACATTGATTCACCAGTAAAACCCATGGAGGTTGATAAACAGAGGTGGTAGACTCTTGAGTTACAGTCATAATACATACATAATGATATAATTTGCTGGAAAAGTCACCTTTTTATAAAAAAAAAAAAAAATCTCAATTTTGATATCGTAAATTTTACTGTGACCTAGTGTCTTTTGTGACACTTCCCAAATGATCTTTCCTCTGTAATGTTTTAACCTTTCTTCAGTCATTTATCATCATTTACTCATATTATGCTCTGGATTTTACATTTTTAAGTGAACATCAGGGATTGTCCAATATTTAATTCACTAATCATGTCAGTGTTCATTAAAGCTTAGAGTATATCGAAAGGTTATTTTATCAGAAACAGAGAAAACTGAAGAAAAAGTATCTTTTACTGTACAATATATCATTATATGAACATAAACCCAGTGTGTCCATCCACTGTCATTGACCCAACTCCATGGGTTTTACTGGTGAATCAGTGTTGTAAAAGATGACGGTGTTTCCATGGTAACTACAGAGCCTTTGAACATCCAAATGGGTCATATCTGATGAACATGAAAAGATGATAAACTGTATTTTACATCAATTATTTACATGTATTAATAGAATTAGTGGATCAACAGGTATCAAACAGTTTAGATCAGTGAATCAGTTTGGTCTCTGTGGACGTTCGGGTCTTTATTGCTTAAGGAACATCTACATGACATAAAATAAATGTATGAAATTACCTGACTTTCACTTAGAAATGTACAATGTTGTGGACTACATTACAAAAAATGGTGCTAAACCACTTAGGAAAGGTTACAGGTAGAGAAAAGTCAATTGGAAGTCGCCATAAAAATACTTGATGCAAAAAAAGATGAAAAATAAGACATAAAAGATAAATAAAACATTAACCGATAAAGACCCCAACAGCCACTGGTGGCCAAAACCATCTCCTGATCAAAACTGTTTAATACCTGTTGATCCAATAATCCCATGTAAATAACTGGTGTAAAACAGTTATTTATCTTTTCATGGTCATCAGATATGACCCATTTGGATTTTTCAGAGGCTCCGTAGTTACCATGGAAACACCATCATCTTCTACAACATTGATTCACCAGTAAAACCAACAGAGTTGGATCAATGACAGTGGATGGACACACTGGTTTTTAAGCTCAGTTCATGTTACATTTCCTGAAAAAGTCCCTTTTTCTTTAATTTCTCTGGTTGGATGCAGTAATCTTTGAATAAGCTCTGAGTTTTCTCTGTTTCTGATATGATAAAACACAACTTTAATCTGAGCTTTTATGAACATCTACATGATCAGAAAATTAAATATAAGACAATACATGATTTACACTGAAAAAACACAAAATACAGAAGATAATATTTTAATAAATGGCTGTAAATTAGTTAAAATGATGAGATAGATGATGGAAAAATTCATTATGGAAGGGTCTTTATGGGTTAAGATTATTACTTGGATCTACAAACACTGCCTGATTGTCCCTCCATTGTTATTTGTTCCATTTTAAAACTTCATGGAGGTTCATATATGTGCAGATCATGTACAGAGGGTCTATATCGCATATATGCAGAGCAGAGGTCATGGGTGGCAGTAGTACACATGGTTTCACACATGGTTTCACGTGGGCGGTTTATTCCTTTAAACCAGGGGTGTCAAACTCATGTTAGTTCAGGGGCCACGTTCAGCCAAATTTGATCTGAAGTGGGCCGAACCAGTAAAATAATAACATAATAATATATAAATAATGTCAACTGGA